>CAUYPK010042591.1:0-30364 GCA_963574355.1 Loris lydekkerianus | reverse complement strand
ATTTGGAATTTGGAAATTGGAATAAAAATTTCTGAGTGAGTTTACTTTGGTGGTAGAGGATTGCGCTGGTCATTATGGGGGATAGGTCTGAGAATATCCTGGAGAGCTGGTTTAGTTATGGCAAATTTCTTCAAACTGTGTATATCATTAAACTATTTAATTTCTCCATCATATATGAAACTCAGTTTAGCTGGATACAGGATCTTGGGTTGAAAATTATTTTGTTTTAGGAGATTAAAAGTCAATGACCACCCTTTTCTAGCTTGAAAGGTTTCAGCAGAGAGATCTTCAGTCATTCTAATATTCTTCCCCTTGTAGGTTATGGTTTTCTTACAATTGGCAGCTTGCAGAATTTTCTCCTTCACATTAACTTTGGCAAAGTTAATTATAATATGTCTCGGAGATGTCTTATGGATTGAGTGGTGCTGGGTTCTGAAACTGTCTGCTATCTGAATTTCAGAATATCTTAGCGTGTCTGGGAAGTTCTCTTTGATTATTTCATGGAGTAGAGCATCTTGGCCTTTCAAAGCCACCTTGTTACCTTCAGGAATTCCTATAAGGTGAATATTAGTTTTCTTCGTATTATCCCAGGGCTCTCTGAGAGAATGATTCATTTTTGCTCTCCATTTCTCTTCCTCTTTGAGCGTTTGGGAGTGTTCAAAAGCTTTGTCTTAAATGTCAGAAATCCTTTCTTCTTCCTGCAGGATTCTGTTACTGAGGGATTCTACTGTATTTCTCAGATCTTTGAGGGCTGCAACTTTTTGCAGCAATGTGTCTGCAGTGTGTCAAAATCTTTGGTGATTTTGTCTTTGAATTCATTGAATTCTTGGAGACAACTTTTGAAATGCTCCTTGAATTTCTAATTCCAACTTTACCTTCATTCTATTAATCTTATTTGCAATCAAAATTCTGAATTTAATTTCTGACATCTCAGTCATTTGTTTATAATGGAATCTTCTGGTGTATCTGCCATGTCTTTCCTTGGGGGAGTTGATCTAGTCTGATAATTCATGTTACCAGAGTTTTTCTGCTTATTCCGCCCCATGATTATTTTACACTGTTTGGCTAGATGAGCAGATAAGGTGAAGTTGGGTTGGGGGCTCCTGGAGTAGGGATTAACCAGCCCTTTGCCCAAGAGCTGGGACTGGTGTCTATACCTTTTTCCGTAGAACTTTGCCAAGGACCCATACAGTGCTACAGCCTGAGACACTGGGGACCTGGTTGGTGTGGTGGGGCTAAGTGGCTCTGTCTTGTTTTCAGCTGGTCTCTGTCCACTCCTATTGAATCAGTAATTCTGGATTGAAGTCTCAGCTGTGGAAAAATACCAGCAACTAAGTATTCCCACCTACCATGGGCAAGAACTGGAAAAGGAAAATAAAACCTTCTCCCAACCACACACCCAGGGTATCACTGTGGATAGTCCTCAGATGATTGGCCCAGGTGAAGAGTTCCAAATCAATTGTCCCAATCAGCACCCAGTCTCAAGTGGGAGAGTTCAAAAGATCTCCAGCAATTAGAAAGCAGGAGTCTGCTGGCAACTTGAGTATGACTTGCTCCAGTGCTCCATGGAGTCAGAAGGACCCACCCAACAACTGAATTAGTCTGGGAAGGTTAATGCCTCCTTCCCCACCTTACACCTCTGTCACACCCGGTCACTGGTAAACCCACAGGGCTGTGACCCAGTTTCCTCCAATGAGCAGATGCTCAAGGAGTTTGCACCTGCCTGAGTCTCAGGGTGATCTATGTCTCCTAGGCCAGACCGCCGCACTCTGCCACCAGCCGGCAGGGGGAGCTGAAACCTGACAACCTTGAGTGGTATAATGGAAGCTAGGACGGTTCACTCAGTTCCAGCCCCAGCCCAGATTGATGTTTCTGCCACTTATATTCTGGCAGAATTAGCGGTTCTGTTCTGGCTATATTCCCCTGTGTGCCAGGCTCTGTTTGAGTTTACAGAAACTGTGGCTCAGCCCTGCCCTGTGCCACTGCCATTGAGCCAATTCTCAAGGAGCTGGCATCTCTGTCTCGGCTGTACTCTGTGTACTAGAGCTCACATTTAGCTCTTAGTTCCTGCCTTTCCCCCACCTGCTTTTGTCTCAGCTATGTTCCCCTGGGGGCCAGGTGCTTCTTAGGCTCACTAAAGCAGCACTTCTGACTCAGCTTCGCCCTGGGTGTCCATCCCCACCAAACCCCACCCAGGCAGGTACATCCTCAAGCATACCCTTTACTCACAGGGCCTGTGTTTCTGTCACAGATCTGTTCTGCCAGTGGCTGCCACCAGAGGTGGGAAATGTCTCTCCAAAATATCCCCAGGGGTGTGAGCCCTGTTGTTCCCGCTGCTGCCGCTGATGCTTTGTGCCCCGGGGCACTGCTTCTCCCTCTCCCTCTTGGTCCACAGTCCTCTCTTTACCCCCATGCACAGACCAGCAACAGCCCACGCCTTGTCCACACCTCTCGATAAAATGCCCCGGAATCTGGACTCCATGGAGGACAGGCTTCCAGACCTCGGGATGAGAGTGGAGGGAAGTGCTTGCAGTTTAGAACTGCAGGTAGAGAATTTATACAGTTTTATTCCTGGCAGGAGAGTGCCACTAGTATCAGTGGGTCCTCTCTGGGAAGGAGTTCTGGTTTTTAGAGGGTCTCTCCTGTGGGATAAAATATGGGGGATATCAGAACTCTGCTGGCTTGTTTGTATTAATAGAAAGTATACTGCGAGCTGTTCTTATTGGCGAGGGGCTTCCCATCAGCATAGAGATTGATTTTGTACCTATAGTTTGTTTCCTTGGGGTCACAGCTCACCTCAGCTGGGTTGATATGTGTTCTTCAACTTTCTCTCATGGCTCAGCTCCAAACCATCAGCTTACTTGCTAAACTTCTGTCCCTTTAACTCTCCTTATGGACGGGAGCCTCTGTGGAAAGCTGGTTCCAATTGGCCATCTTGCCTCCAAGACTCTATTCATAATTTTAATAAGAATGACTTTTAGTGCTTCACTAGAAACCAAGATATTAACTGTTGGATTGAGATAGAAATGTATTTTACCCGTAAGGGAGTAAGTGTTTAGGATTAATTCTATAATTATGATTTTTCAAAGAGTTTTATCATGAATAGATGTGAAATTTGTCAAATTAATTTCTGGCATTTATTGAGATGATTTTTATCTTCTTACTTAACATAATGATGCATTAGTACTTTCCTAACCTTTAGACATTATAGTCTTCCTGAGATTAGGCCACGGAAGACAAGTTTCAATTATGTTTCTATATTTGATTTACTAAACGTTTTTTTTATCTTGGTAGGTCAGAATATGAATGAGCTCCCAGGAAAGAGTTCTAAACTTGAAGATGTGGAATCAGGTAAAGGGTACATAGATCAAAAACAAACAAGTGAAGCTGATGTACATCAGGAATTGAATGGTATGTATGATTCAGATAAATATCAGGGTAAATAACAGTCATAAAATAGTAAAAGTCATAAAATATTTGATGATTTAAAAATAAGCTTTAGGTAGCCATTCTTATGTCTATTTATGGCTTTATATTAGTCTAACTTTTTGTTAGTATGGATATCTTAGAACAATATACCAAAAGTTACACAGAACTAGTGAATGCTGTAACACTGTTAGCACTACTCTTCCTTCTGATAGTCCTTAATATTCTAATTCTTACATTGCATTTCGTAAATTTATTTGGCCAAGGATTTATTTGTTCTTTTTCTTATAATACTATTTCATGGGTACTGGTTTAAGAAACACTTTCCTAAGAATTTTATAGAGCTATTACAATTAATCCATTTTTTAAATTTATTTTTTATTTAATATAAGGGTACATATGATTAGACTATATTATTTGCAGTATTCATATTTTAATTCTTATCAAGTGTGTTTATTATCTGCTAAAACATTGGCTATTGTCTAGTAGAACTTATTCTTGATATTGTTGTATAGTTTTACAATGGTCTGAATGTGTGTCTCCCCCACAAAAAATTCATACATTGGAATTTAAAAACCAATGTGATGATATTAAGAGGTGGGGCCTCTTGAAAAATAATCACCTTGCAAGGGCTCTGCCCTTGTGCATGGGATCAATGCCCTTAAAAAAAGAGATCAAAGGAGTTTCCTAGTTCTTGTGGCTCTTCAGCCATGTAAGGATACAGAAAAGTTACCATCTATGAGGAACAGGTCTTCACCAGATACTAAAACTGCTAGCCTCTTGATCTTGGACTTGCTAGCCTCCAGAGCTGTGAGATACAGATTTCTGTTACTTATAAATTTCCCAGTTTAAGGTATTATGTTACAATAGCAAAAACAGACTAAGATGGAAATTGGTATTGAGAAGGTGGAGTGCTATGTAATGAATATCTAAAATGTGGATGCAGCTTTGAAACTAGGTAAGGAGTACAGGGCTATTCTTGTTAGGTCTAGTAGAAGGGGAGAAGAGTAGAGAAAATTATATTCTTAGATATTACTTAATAATTCTTAACAGAATGTTGGTAGGAATATGGACAATAAAAAACCATTCTTGTAAGGTCTTATACAGAAATGAGGAACATTCTGTTAGATCAGTGGTTCTCAACCTTCCTCATGCTACAAACCTTTAATACAGTCCAAAGAGGTCGCGACCCACTGTGAGAGAACCACTGTGTTAGATACTGGAAGAAAAGCCATCCTCATTACTATATAAAGTGTCAATGAACTTGGCTGAATTGTGTTTGTGTCTCAGGGTTTTATGGTAGAAAAAACTTAGGAACAACTAAATAGGGTATTTGGCAGAAGTTATCTCTAAGGAAAGTGTTAAGGTTATAGTGTGGCTTCTCTTAACTGCTTATGATAAAGAATGTGAAAAGAGAAACTAAAGATAATTTGTAATCAGAATGAAATGGAACATAAAGATTTGGGAAATTCCCAGTCTGGCCAAGTTGTAAAAAGTAAAAAAGCATGTTTGGGAGAGAACACCAGGGAGATGAATGTGGATAGAAGCAACTCAGATGGTCTTTAACAAGACACTAGAGAATTACCCTGAGGCATTTCTGAAATTACTGTGGCTGGGAGAGAGACCCATTTAAAAGTAGAACCTTAGCTGCCCCTGTAACCTTCAGGCTTAATGCCCAGTGCCACCTCAAGTGTTTATTCCCCTCCTTCAGGCACAATACTTCTCATTCACCAGCTGTGGCTTAGAAGGGCCCGGATATGGCTTAGGCTATCCTTCCAGAAAGTACAAGCCATCTCATTTCTCTTTCATCTCAAGTGGTAACTCTGCAAGTGCCCAGAGTGCAAGAGCTGTGGAGGCATGGCTACTTCCACCTGGATGTCAAAGGATGCTTCAAAGAGGCTCAAGGCCCAGAGAGAAAACTACCACAGGGTTGGGGCCGCCATAGAGCACCCCAGCAGGCATCAGCCTAATGGAGCTTTGGGGGAAGGGCACTTCTGAGAGCCCCTGTAGGGTAATGTCTAGTGGAGGTGGGGGCAGTGCCATGCCCATGACCCCATAATTGTAGCATCATCCAGCATGCAATGCTGGCCTTGGAGAGCTGCAGGCACCTGACTCCTACTTAATGAGAGTTGCCATGTAGGATAAATCTAGCAAAGCCATGGGAGCAGGGCTGCCTGGAACCTTGGGTTCTCAGCCTATATCCCTTTATGCCCAAAAAGCTATCCTGAAGCCTTAAGATTTAACCCCTGCCCTGCTGGGTTTGGGATTTGGTCAGGATCTGTTATCTGTTATCCTTTACACCTTTTCTATTGCTCCCTTTTGGAATAGAAATGTCTATCCTTTGCCTATCTCACCATTCCATCCTAAAAAACACAAAACTTGTTTGATTTCACAGGTTCACAGCTAGAGAGCAATTTGCTTTAGGATGAATCTTACCTTGAATCTCACCCATATCTGATTTAGGTAATATTTAGATGAGACTCTGGTCTTTAGACTTTTGAGTTGATGCTGAAACTAGTTAAGACTTTTGGGACTTTTTGGATGGAATACACATACTTTACATGTGATATGTACATGAATTTTGGGAGGTCAATGGTGGAATCCTATGGTCTGAATGTGTGTTTCTCCCCAAAATTCATGTATTGAAACTTAAGACCCTATGTGATGATATCAAGAGGTGAAGACTTTGGGGATATAGTTAAGTCCTAAGGGCGCTACACCTATGAATGGGATTGAGGTCCTTAGAAAAGAGTTGGAAGGGAAGCCCTAATACTTTTTCCCCATCCACCATGAGGACACAGCATTTATCCTTTTCACTGTCTGTATAATATGTGTTTGCAAGGACATAGAGAAGGTACAACTTATAAGGAACCAGCTCTCACCAGACACCAAAACTGTGGGCTTTACAGCTTTTAAGTTTTTATTGTTTATAAATTACTCAGTCTAAAGTATTTTGTTATAATGCCAAGAACAAAGACAAAAGTTTCAAGGAGGAAAAATGAACACCTCTATTAATTGTCATATTGGCTTTTAGGCTTTTGCTTATATGTCTGTCTATCTGTTATCTATTTTTGTGAATATATTAGTATTATATACTGCATTGTTCTTTGTATTAATATTGCAATGTTGCACATAAAGCTATACACTGCTCTTTCATCTCATTTGACTACCACCATCATTCTCAGTTACCATACTTCCCTTTAGAAGTAAGCAAAATCTTATTTTCATGTACACCCCTTTTTCTATAGAAATATGTAGTATGCTTATGTAAAGCATTTGTGTACAGTAGATTACACACAAATACTATAATAAATGTCATTATTGATAGAATTGGGTTTCTTTGCTGGCTAAATTGTGGATTTTTTTTGCATGTTTTTTGCCTTGTTTTTGTTACTTGTGGCTTTTATTTTTTGTGTTTTAGTTTTCAGATTCATTTAATAATTTTTTCTCCCCTACCAGATTAAGACATTCCATTTTTTATTTTCCCTTTATTTTTGTCCTAACACGTATATTTGAGCAGATATATGTAGTCTAACTATTAAGTTTCTGAACTTGCTACCGTGCGCTTATGTTGGCAGTGCTGAACAAACAACTTAGTAAAGTTTCATAACCTTGGTATTTCAGTGTCTCACAGTTGTTTGTGTTCATGTCAGTGTGTGGTGGTGTCTTATTGCATGGCTTTCATTATTGTTGTTGAGTATTTTTGTGTGCCATGACAGGAATTTTGGAGCTTCAATTAGAGCAACAAACAAGTCATTAAAATTGGCAAGAACAGAAGTGAAATCAGAGACTTGTTAATTCACGTTTATGGAGAGAAGGCCATGAAGAAAACGGCAGTGTACAAAGAGATTAAACATTTTTCTGAGGGGGGAGAAAGCATCACTGATGAAGAGAGAGCAGCACAATCAATAATGAGCTGAACTGATGAAAACATCACAAAACTTTGTTGAATTTTGCATCAGTTTATCAGCTGACCAAATAAACATGGGTAGAGAAACAGTTAGGAATAGATTAACTGAAAAACTTGGCCAACAACTCATGGCTCTTGCAACACAACAATGCTCTAGGTGCATACAACACTGTCTATGAGGGAGATTTTAGCCAGTAAACAAATGGCTGTATTGGGTACACCCTACTCACCTAATCTAGCCCTCAATGGCTTTTATCTTTACCTGAAGATAAAAGAAATATTGAGAAGACATTTTGATAACATTCAAGACATCAAGGGTAATATAATGTCAGCTCCAATGGCCATTCCAGGAAGAGTTCCAAAGTTGCTTTGAAGGATGAATTTGACACTGGCATCAGTACGCAGCCTCCCAAGGGGAATACTTCAAAAGTGATCATAGTGATATTTAGTAGTGGGGTACGTAGCACTTTTTCTAGGATGAGTTCATGAACTTAATTCTCAGACCATCTCTTCTCAGAAATAGCTTTTATTGTTCTTTCTTCCATCTCTTGTCGCTCTGCATCATTTTTTGTCATAAAGAAGGTAACCATAGGTAGAACTTTGTCCTATCATTCCTTAAGTCTCCTTCCTTCTCAATGTTTTGGAATAGTTTCTGCAATATAGGTATAAGCTTTTTTTTTTTTTTTGAAGGTTTGGTAGAATTCTGTTGAGAAACCGTGCGGTCCAGGACATTTTTGTTTGGAAGCTTTTTTGTTGTTGAAATTTTGGTGGTTGATTTTGGTCTGTTCATGAGATCTGTTTTTTTTTTTCTGGTTGAGTCTAAGGAGGTAATGTGATTCCAGGAATAGGTCCATTTCTTCCATATTTTCAAATTTCTGGGAAGAGAGTTTTTTTAAAAACAGGATTCTATATTTATTATCTTTATTGACTGAACATCCTTACCTTTGAAATTATTTCAGATTCAGAAGGCCATGTCAGAAAGTCGTTAATATTGCAGTGACAGTTAAGGCTTTAATTTTCTGGAAGCTGGGATTGTTTTTGTTTGTTTTATTTCAGGTTGATGTGAGGGTATAAACAAACATCACAGTATTTGAATCTGTTAGGTAGAGTCCCTCTTGTAGTTATGTCTTGCACCCAAAAGGTGTGCCAAACACCCCTACATTGTGGCCATTCAGTGGAGGGAAGAGAATTTTTTAATAGTATTCAGTGGTGGTCTTTTGTATCTCTGTGGTATCTGTTGTAATTTTCCCTTTATTGTTTCTGATTGAGCTTATTAGGGATCTTTTCTGTTTCTGGTTAATCTGGCCAAAGGTTTGTCCATTTTATTTATCTTTTCAAAGAACCAACGTTTTGATTTATTCATCTTCTAAATGGTGGTTGTGCTCTTGACTTCATTTATTTCTGATTTAATTTTGGTTATTTTCTTCTCCTGGGTTTGGAATTGGCTTCCTCTTCCTTTTTTCTGTTCCTTGAGATGATTCATTAGATTGCTGATTTGTGCTCTCTCAGACTTCTGGATGTGGGTATATAATGTGATAAATTTCCCTCTTAGGACTGCTTTTGTAGTATCCCACAGGTTTTTATAGCTTGTATTTTTCTTGTCATTTTATTCAAGGAATTTAGTGATTTATCTCCTCTTTGACCAGCTATTGTTCAGCAAAAGGTTGTCTAATTTTTATGACTTCATGTGTGTATCTGTTGGAATTGAGTTATATTTTTATTCCTTTACGGTCTGTGAAGATATTAGGTATAAGTTATACTCTTCTAAATTTGTAGAAGTTTGTTTTATGTCCTATGATATAATCACTCTTGGAGAATGATCCATTCTTCTACTGATGAGAAGAATGTATATTTAGTAGTATTAGGATGACATATTCTGTAGACATCTGTTAAGCCCATTTGTCAACTGGACAGAAAAAAACCTCTGTGGAAGCTCAAAAATTGTCTTTTGCTCATTTTACATCACTGGAAAGGAATCCCACTTCCCTGCATTGAAATCGGGGATGATCCTGGGTTTTTTTTTCTGAGTTACATTCTAGGGTATTTTGCAATCAAACCCTGTGGTTTGAGTCCATAGATGGCATTCATGCACTGTTACTGACACTAATTCTCATGATGTCAATGTTTGTCACAATCAGTCCTGTGCAACTTGGAGTAGTTTATTTGTTCCAGTTATTAAATTAACAGATACTAAAGATAATATGTGGACTGATTTGGTTAAGTGAAAAAAACCAAATCCTGTAACTGCCAGAACTGAGCCAAAAGCCTTTTATATAGAACATTTTGCAAACTGGAAGTGTTTATAAGTGCCAGGGAGGAAGAAGAGGCACATAAACTCCAGACTGGAGGGTCAGAGGTTCTGAGCTGACTCTGTTGTAAATTACACTGGTCTTTTTTTTATCTTGTACAGTGATAAAGCATACAAGTGGAATTTCTACCTCGTTGGTCAGAATGTACTTGGTTATCTGATACTCTCTATCTTCAGATATTTCACTTTGTCAGCCAAATTAAAAACTTAGGCTTTTTCATTCATAATGTGGTATTAAACAAATATACTACACAGGGTATCATAAAAACCCATTTGTATGTCACAATTCTAAATTCTTTTTGGTGCTCAGGACTCTTTGCCTGGTATTTGGAACTCACGAGATTGAAAAAGCAGTTTTGAATCTCTCTATGGGAATAGAACAAGAGTTCGATATCACTGTGAAAGCATTGGAGCACTTCAGTTAGAAGTCAACAGACTAGGCTCTGTTGTATTTGAAAACTGCTGCCTCCTGGATGTCCTGGCAGCCCAAACAGGGAGGAACTTCCATGATTATTGTTGGAAATGCTTGCTACTCAGGGCAAGTAGAGACTTTGATCTACACTTCTTAAAAGACAAGATAAATATTCTCCATCAGATTAATGAAGACCTATTTCCAAGAATGGGAGACTGGTTTAATCAGGTGTGGGAAAATGTGCTTAGATCTTTTCTTTTCTACTTATTAACTCTTATTTAATCTATGTTCTTGTCTCCCTTTTCAGATCTCTTATTACTTGATTACTAATCTGATCTCTCTCTTCACAGTTACTGACTCAGCTTTTAATATGGGAAACTTCTTAGGAAGTTTAAAGGAAGAACAAAGGAGCTCAGGAAATTTTACCCCAAAATATAACTTCTTGGTATAAAGAATATTTTGAATTAAAGGTTCTTAGAGATTAACAGGCCCTTGAAAGAGGCTTTTCATCTATTTGTGTAAACCAGACTGACCTGATCAAAAGATCAAAAGGGGGCAAATGACTTCCCTTCCTCTCCCTGTTACCTAAATATATTGCAGAGTGCAACTAGATCTGGTCTAAAGTATTTAAAACCTAATACCTGACTCTCAGGTTAATTTACAAGTCAGTCTTCCTCCTCATCCATTCATCCTCCCTAGAAACCCTGTGTAGGCCCTAAATAGATTACCTATATAGATTACTTATCCATACTTTCCCTCCTTCCCTCTAAAGTCATGTCTACAAATATCTGAACTTCATTGAGATATTGAGTAATCATGCTATGACTATGTACATGATAAGCAAACCTTTCTCTATTAAAAAGATGAAAAATGAATGAATGATAAATATAAATATTTTTAAAATAATTTATAAACGATATGATAATCACAAAAATTCACAACAGAAAATGATCTACAAAAGTGCTTAGTAAACACACATTTCTTACTGTTTGTTTTAGAACTTCTTGGTGAGAAGAGGTGCTCCTTAGAATTTTTGCTTTATAAACGTCTGCTCCTTGATTTAACAGCATTATGACCATTACTGATTCATCAAAAATTAGATAATTATCTTAACCTATTTTTATTAATCTTTTCTAAATTTATGGGTGTAGCTCACATTTATTTTGAATAGTAAAATGTTTATTTTAATAGTAAAATGTTTGAGACCTTTATTTAGAAGTTTGATGATACTTTTGTTATCAGAAACAGGCCACAGAAACCTAACTGTTGTTTATATCAATAAGCCTAATGGTAGAATCAGTCTTATTAAATGTCATTTTGCTTAAAGTTGCAGTTTCCAAGAATTTACTGATGACCTTAAGTGAAGACTTACTATAGTAGTGGTTCTCAACCTGTGGGTTGCAACCCACCGGAACTGTATTAAAGGCCTGCGGCATTAGGAAGGTTGAGAACCACTGTACTATAGTCTTTTTACTTTGAGTAGAAGTGGTATTAGTTATTCTTTAAATGTTCTGTAGAATTTGAAAATTAAACCATTAGATCTATGGCTTTTCTTTGGTGAAATAATTTTGATTACTCTTTCAATCTCATTACTCATCATTGTTTCTCTCTAGCTTTTCTATTTCTTTATGAGTTGATTTCTGGTAAATTGTAAACGGGCTTGACTTTATCTCTGTCTTGTAAGTTTTCCAATTTATTAGTGTATATTATTCATATTAGTTTCTTATGACTCTTTGTATTACTGTTGTGTCAGCTGTAATGTCTCCTTTTCTTCTCTTATTTTATTCATGTGCATTGATTATCTCTATAGCTAAAGCATTGTTGATATTTTTACCTTTTAAAAAACAAGCTCTTTTTAAACATTTTATTTATTTCTGCTGTGATCTTTATGTCTTCCTTTCTATTTATTTTAGGTTTAGAATGGTTTTGATTTTCTAGTACCTTGAGGTATAATGTTAGGTTGTTTATTTGAGGTCTTTAACTTTTTTGATGTTGTTATTTATTACAATAAACTTTCTTCTTAAAACTGGGATAAAAAAAAAAAACTGGGATGGTATGTTGGTATGTTGTTGATCCTTTTAAATTTTGTGCATAGATGATTGTGGCATCAGTGAACAAAGACAATTTTACTTCCTCCTTCCCAATCTTCATACTTTATTTCCTATTCTTCTTTTATTGTGTCAGCTAAACTTCTAGTTCAATGTTGAAAAGGAGTGAAGACGGGACATAATTGGCTTGTTTGTGATCTTAGTGGGAAACTTACAGTTTCCACCATTAACTATGATATTAGCTGTAGATTTTTTGTGGATCTTCTTTATCACAGTGAGGCTCTTCCCATTTTTAATTGGCTTACTGAGGCTTCTTGCTATGAATTGCTGTTGGATAATGTGAAATTATTTTTCTGTGTCTATTACTATGATCATGCAATTTTTCTTCTTTAGCCTGTTGATGCAATGTATTATGTTAGTAGATTTTCAAATGCTAAACCAGGCTTGCACAATCTAGGATAAATATCATTTGGTTATGGTATGAAATTATTTTTATACATTGGTGAACTCAATTTGCTATTATTTTTTAAGGAACTTTGCATCTATGTTAATGAGAGATATTGCTTTGTGCCTTTCTTATAATATCTTTGTCTAGTTTTGTTATTAGGGTGATAATTACCTCTTTCTCTGACTCTTGACAAAAAAAAAAAAAAAAAATCACAGTTGACTTAACCTTCACTGTCAAAAGAGTTGGTGTTTCCTATTTGGGGTGCTATTACCAAATGTCCTGGTACTTAGAGTTGGGATGCACAACTTCAGCCACTGACTTATCAATGCAGTGGCCTGTGTATTGTAATCATCCATTAGATAAAGCACTGAGCCACCTAGGTTTAGTTCAGTCATTTCAATAAGTATATTTAATATTAATAGGCCTGCTTTACTAAATGCAACAGAGGTACTCTTCTGTCCCTTCCATTTATAGTTCTCTGGGAGAGTTCTATTTTTGGTTTTTGTTTTGTGTTTTCTTTTGCATTTTATATCTCGTATTTATCCCTGAACATGTTTTGTACTTTTTTTAAAAAAGGAAAAATTCTTTTGTGTATATAGAGATACCTGCATGATATACTGTAGTCAACATTTGGTTCCTCAAAAGGTCTTGTTGCTATCAGGTGTTACGCACTACATCCATCATAACTGTATTAAACGCATTTCATTTGTAAATAAATGTGGGACATTTGGAAAAAAATTACTTTGTCTAGTTTTGGTATTCAGTATATTCAATGCTTCAGTTTTTCTGAAAGAGATTGTAGAAATTGGCATAATTTCTTCCGTTTAAGTGTTTTTATTTTTCAGCTTTATTGAGGTTATGATTGACAAATAAAATTGTATATCTTTGGAATGTACAAGGTGATTATTTGTTGTATGATACATTGTAGAATAATTTCCACAATTAAGCTAATTAAAATATTCTTCATTGCACATAGTTACCATTTTTTTGTGTGTGCTAAGAATGCTTGAGAGCTACTCTATTAGTAAACTTAGAACATATTATTGTTAGCTAGGTTCCCATCTTCTTCTTTTCTTTACTCTCCCCTTTGTACCCTTTGATGAATATTTCCCCTTTCACCCCACTTCCGAGATCCTGGTATTCATCATTCTATTCTCCGTTGCTATGACGTTGACTTTTTCGGATTCTGCACATAGATGAGATAATGTAGTATTTATTTTCTGTGTCCAGCTTATTCATTTAGCCTAACATCCTCCGAGTTTATTTATATTTACACAAATGGCAGGATTTCCTTCATTTTATACTGCATGATATTCCAATGTGTGTGTGTGTGTGTGTGTGTGTGTGTGTGTGTGTGTGTAGTCTACATTTTCTTTATCCATTCACCTGTTGATAGGCACTTAGGATTTTTCATATCCTTGGTATTGTACATAGTACTACAGTGAATATTGGTAATGCAGATATCTTTTCTATTGGGTAATTTTATTTCCCTTCAATATATACTCAGAACTATGATTGTCAGATTATATGTTTGTTATGTCTTAATTTTTTGAGAAACTTCCATAACGATTATACCAGTTGAAATCACCACTGATAGTGTAACAAGACTGCACTTTTCTTCATATCCTCATGAACACTTGTTATCCTCTGACTTTGATAAGAGCCATCCTAAGAAGTGTGAGGTGATGCCTCATTGCAATTTTGATATGAATCACCCTGATTATTAGTAATATTGAGCTATTTGAAGTCATTCATGATTCTGTGCAAATTTTAGGATTATTTTTATTTGTGTAAAAGTCATCACTTGGGTACTATGAATATTTTAACAATATTAATTTTTCATGTTATGAACATAGGGAATCTTGCTCTTTGTTTCTTACTCAATTTCTATCATAAATATTGTGTAATTTTTAGTATATAGATCATTTACATTCTTGGTTATATTTATTTCTTAATATTTTATTCTTATAATGTAAATGGGATTGTTTCAAGATCATGTCGCCTGTGAACAAAGGCAATTCAATGTCTTCTTTTTTTTAATCTAGATGCCTTCTACAACACACAAACTTCTTAAGCTTGACTTCCCTAACCTGTTAAATGAAGATAACACATATAAGTGCTTATCATAATACATGGCATAAAAGACCTATTTTGTCAGATTTTTTTTTTTTTTTTTTTTTTTTTGAGACAGTAAGCTGTCACCCTAGGTGGAGTGCCATAGTGTCACAGCTCACAGCAACCTCAAACTCTTGGGCTTAGGCGATTTTCTTGCCTCAGCCTCTCAAGTAGCTGGGACCACAGGCGCCCACCACAACTCCTGGTTGTTTGTTTGTTTGTTTGTTTGTTGCAGTTATCATTGTTATTTTAGCTTGCCCAGGCTGGTTTTAAACCCTCTAGTCTTAGTATATGTGGCCGGCACCCTACCCACTGAACTATGGGCATCGCCCTATTTTGTCAGATTTTAAATTGTTTGCATTTAGTTGAGTAATTAGTATGTAGCATATAAGGTTAAAATTAGTTTGTAAGGTAAGATGTCTCTAATTAATTTTATGCACCACAGTTTTACCTCAAACAAAATGTTAGTTTTAAATCAACTAATTTGGAAATCTTTTATTATTCCAGTTTTAAAAGAAGAAGCTTCAGAACTTCAAGATACAACAAAAAATCTTACAGATTTGAATCTATCAATTAGTGACCTAATAGTTAAATTAGATTTAAACAAAGTGGTTGGTAAGTATAGATTTGTGTTGGACACAGTAGAACACAGTCCATCAACAAAATGGCAGATTAGAAAAATCCAAGGTCTCATTCCTTGACAGAAACACTGACAAAAGTAAGCATAATTCATCAGAACCAACTTTGTCAGAGTTTTGGTAAATGCTCAAAGGTTTATAGCAACAAAGAGAATGCCCATTTAAGAATCAGCTACTGTCAAAGTAGTAACAAAGCTTTTTTTAAAGTGTTGGAGTGCCCCAGCAAAAAGCAATCTGCAAAGAATGGGAGAGCTCCTGGCATCAAGTCATTTCAAGTAGAACTATCTGATTAGATATGCTAAAGGGAGTTTTCAAGTTAAAATAAAAAGGATATCTGATAGTAACTTCACCATATAAAGAAATAAAGATTTCTGGTAAAGGTAAGTATGTGGACAATTATAAAACCATCATTATTATTTTAGTTTATAACTCTAATTTTTGTATGCATGATAATCAAAAGAAAAATATGTAAAAATAATTATAAGAAAATACAAAAGGAAATAATTATAAATCTATAATTATTGTGCATACAAATTATAAAGGTATGATTTTTGATGTCAGTAACATAAGGAGATAGCAGATGAACTGAATAAGTTAAAGTTTTTGGATTAATTAAAGTTAAGTTGGTATCAATTCATAGTAGATTGTTATAACTTTAAGATTTTATATGTAATATACTTACTTGGTAATTACAAAGAACTATCTATGGTATATGTAACGAAAAGGGAAAGGAATCAAAACATGTTCCTACAAAAAAAAAAAATCAACTAAAACAAAAGAAGTGGAAAGGAAAATATAAGATATATGAAAAACAATTATAAAATTACAGAAATAAGTTCTTTCTTATCAGTAATTACTTTAAATATAAATGGATTAAACTCTCCAAACAAAAGGAAAAAATTTGTAGAATGAGTTTTTTATAAAATGATCCAACAATATACTGTCCACAAAAGACTAATTTTAGATTAACAAGAATGACAAAAAAATGGAATACTTTAAATTGCTAAAAATCAAAATAGAAAGTGGGGACATTATATGTAGTAATCAATACTAAAAGGATAAAAAGCAAGAGAGAGCAAAATGGCTGACTAGAGGCAGCTGGAGTGTAGCTCTTCTTCAGAGAACAACTAGGATTATTCATCAAATACCCACATTTTGAATAGATCATTGGAGAAAGAAAATGCTTGAACATAACAGATGACAGGGAGACATCAAAGGTGAAGATGGAAGCTGTACTGCCTGTGTGGGGCCACTGAGATCCTTGAGTAGCCTCAGAACCCAGACCCAGGGAAGGGATAAGACCTTTGGGTCTCTGCACTCTTGCCTGGGACCTTTTCAGTTTTGCCACAGGGGAACTCCTTTACCTCCTGGCTGACAGAGTGGTGTTGGGAGATGATGGGAGATCACACAGAGGCACTGCTTAAACTGATGTGGAGCTCCACAGGCTTCCAAATGGGCAGTGCTTTCCCCAGTGCCCTAAGCACTGCACTGAAGACACTTCTGCCCCACTGCTGGGCCAGAGAAGGAACCAAGAACCTGGGTGATCTCATGTACCCCAAGATCAAGTTTTGCCACCAGAGCTGTAAGCCACTGTGGGATGGGGGGCATGTTTACATCACAATCTCCTTGCTTGCTAGCCTTCCCTGGAGCAACTCACTACCTGGCTACTTACAAAGAGCAGGGAATACACTGCCTCAGTGTTCCACAGAACAGCCCAGGACCAGCCTGCCTCCCCCTATCATGTTCAGAACTTGAACTCAGGGCACCTGAGGAAGGTCCATGGACTGAATCTTGTACTTCCAGGACTTAATTTGTTCTTAATTTATTGTTCAGGGGCATGGAGGGGGTATTTGTGAACAGATCTCAAGCAGAGAGGGAGCCTACCTACATGGGTAGAACTGAGAGGAGAGTGTAGTGTCGGTTTGTGCTGCAGCACATATGGAGCACCCCTACATCCCTTAGGAATAGCTAGGAAAGCCACAGTTTTGGTCCTGGGTGGGAAGGCTGGAAACCTGCAAGTGTCACTGATACCTTAGCACAGTACACTTTTGATTGGCCTGGTTGGTTTGGCCAGATGCCACAAGCCAGTCGGATTTCTGCAAGGCAAGGAAAGTGGGAATAGAGTGAAACCCACTATTGCTGACTGGCCTATGAAAATCTGTACTGTTCCTCCTTCATGAACATGTTCTTTGGTGTGGTGAGGGTCCCTCTGCCACTTTTTGGAGGCTTTCTCCATTGGCCTCTAGATAGCATTTGTACCTGCCTTTGGAGAGCCTGGACATGGACTTGCATAACTGAGCCCCACACAGCCTCACACCCCAATCCTTTTTGGCATAAAGGGGTCCCTTGGGAGTTCCAGGGTATTGCCATTGCCTGGGAGATCTTTGTGTTTCTCCCGATTAATAAGGATTAATAAGGATTAATAGGTCCCACAAACTCCACTGCAGCTGGCTCTTCTCAATCATTACCTACTGGTAGAGAGATCAACTTGTATAGCCCATTACATAATTTACTGATTCAGTTATGCAGGGCTTGGCTGACCCTGACCTGAAAGTACCACCTACAGACCTGGACGTTAAACTGGATGTCCCTATTTAATTCATACTATTAAAAATGCACAGCACTGGGCAAAGATTTAAGAGACCTCCACATTCACACGAATCTGCCCACATGTACAGTAACTCACTGCTATATACTACTAGCGTTTGAGACCACCACCAGTAAAGCTATCTATAACGAAGTATTCATTTAGAACCAATGAAAAAATGATCCTAAATTTCATACAGAATCAAAAGGAGAGCCTGAAAAGCGAAGGCAATCTTAAACACAAAGAACAAATCAAAAACATCACTTTGACCCACAACTGCAGAGAGAGACAATTGAACTACCACACAAAGGCTTTCACAGAGAGTGGGGCTTGAACCTTTTTTTAAAGGTCTTACAGTGGACCAAAGGGTGCTCAGGCTGGTAAGTGAAATAAGCCAAATACAAAACAGAAATACTGTATGGTTCCACTTACATAAGGTACTTAAACTAGGCAAATGTATAGATACGAAAAATATAACAGAGGTATCCATGTCTTGGGAAAGAGGGTAATAGGGAGTTGTTGCTTAATACAGGTACAGAGTTTCTGTTTGGAAAGAAGAAAACACTCTGGAGATGGATTGTGGCAGTGGTTGTCAACAATGTGATTGTGCTTAATGCAACTGAATTAATTGTACAGTTAAAAATGATTAAATGGTAAATTTTATGTTATGTATATTTTACCACAATAAAAATAAGAGTATATAATAAAAACAGAAAAATTATAAAAGAAATTCTTAAAATGTATGAAGAACTATATAGAATTCACAGACCTATGAGAATTAGACAACTGCACACTAATTTTTTACCTCTGTCAAAGATAGAAGAAAAAAATAGTTTATGAAGGATTTAGAAGATTCTCCAGTGTTAGATACATTCAATAAACAGATATATAAAGAACATGTAACATACAAAAAGAAGATTACCTCTGAAAACTAAAAGCAGAAAAAAAATTTTTTTTTTTTTTTAATTGAGAACATAGGAATAATGAGCTTGGAAAATGAGCTGGAAAAAGCTGATATTTTTCAAAGAGTCACAAACAGAAGAATAAAATATTTAGCAAATGAAGTAGAAAGCATTAGTTGGGAGGATGTAGGAGGTTCACTTGAGCCCAATAGATTGAGACTAGCCTGGGCTACATCATGAGCTTTTTTATACCATTTGTATAAGAAGCAAATAACAGAATAGGAGATTATTTTATAGCACAATTAACCAAAAAAAAAAAGGCTTTCATTCAGAATATTTAAACAATTCCTAACAAACCAATAAGAAAAAATTCAAAACTCAATTTAAATATAGACAAGAATTTTAAACATTTACTTCACAAAAGAGGATATCTAAAAGACTACTAAATATCTGAAAGTGCTCAATGTGAGTAAACAGGACACTTGAAATTAAAGTCACAAGGATATTGTATTAAATGCTATATACTTTCAGTGAGTATAAATTAAAGAGAATAACAGAACCAAATTATGGTAATTTTTTAGGGCAATTGGAATTTTCATAACCTGCAGGCAGTAGTGTAAATTGATATAAGTGAATTGACATATCAGTTGGCATTCCGCCATTTATTGGGAGCCTCAATAAGATTAATAGCTGACTTGACATCAGAAGCATTGGAGGCCAGAAGGCAGTTGGGTGGCATATTCAGAGCTCTGAAAGAAAAACTGTCTGCAAGGGGTCTTGTATTCAGCAATACTATCTTTCAAAAATAAATAAATAAACTAAGATGAAATAGATTCTCAAATAGAAATTGAAAGAATTCATTGCTGGAAGACCAACTTTATGAAAATACTGAAGAATGGTCTGTAGGAAGATAGCAAGTTACCTCAGATGGTAATCTGAATCACACATACAAA
Source organism: Loris lydekkerianus (assembly GCA_963574355.1). Classification (NCBI taxonomy): domain Eukaryota; kingdom Metazoa; phylum Chordata; class Mammalia; order Primates; family Lorisidae; genus Loris; species Loris lydekkerianus. Next base: position 10,617 of record CAUYPK010042591.1, on the reverse strand, counting down.
AAGAGGATGGATAAGAATAATTCTACACTTAGAAAAGAGGGTATAAAATGTATCTTATTTTTTCTTTTAATTTAAAAAGCAATTATGTAAATAATGTGTATGTATTTGTAATGTTGGGCCTGTCATATATAGACATGTAATATGTTTCATAGCCTCAGGAAAAAGGTGATCATTGGGTTAAGAAAATGATAAAAAATTATAACCTGTGTCTATAAGAACAAATGATAAGAGCCAAAAATTATAAATAAGGATAATAAAACAAACACTGTAAATAAATATTTGTTTTTTGTTTCACTTTACTTAGAAGGCATTTAAAACTCAAAATTATTGTTAGAAAGATAATTCTAACAATAATTATACCAATGTCTTATAACATATAGCACAAATGGAAAGGAGGAAATAGAGCTATATAGGAGTAGCATTTCTATATCTCACTGGAATTTAATTAGTGTAAATCTAAAGTAGATTTTAAAATTGTGGTAATGGTAACAACTCTGAATACATTAAAAAAATTGAATTTGATACTTCAGTGAATAAACTTTATGGTGTATGCTGCATGTTTGTAAAATAGCTCAGTAAACTCCAGACGTAATAGGATAAAAAAGGAAATAAAACTGGGAGGATCGTGTGAAAGAGGATAATTGTATCTTACTAGATTTTGAATTTCTCCAGCAGATATTTTTCTTTAGTAATGCTCAATCCTATCCCCTTATCAATGAGAATTGCCTCCCTGCTTATCTAAGAATCTCTGTATGCTCATTTTCAAGTGAATCAGTCCTTCTTATATATACCAATTGGAGAATAAACCAGATGGGTAAAAATTTGTCTGTTAATATTACCCAGTTTGGGGAGAATATTTTATGAGGAGGACCACCCCACCCCACCCAGGCAATTGAAGCAACACCAAAAATACATTACTGGGATCTGATCAAACTAAAAAGCTTTTGCACAGCTAAGAGCACAGTAAGTAAAGCAAACAGACAAGGATTTTGCAGGTTATGTTGCCGACAAAAGTCTGATAATTAGAATCTACAGAGAACTCAAACTAATCAATAAGAAAAGAATAATACAACCCAGTTTCTATGTGGGTAAGAGACTTGAACAGAAACTTCTCTGATGAAGATAGGCGCATGGCCTACAAACACGTGAAGAAATGCTCATCATCGTTAATCATCAGAGAAATGCAAATCAAAACCACTTTGAGATAGCATCTAACTCCAGTAAGATTAGCCCACATCACAAAATCCCAAAACTACAGATGTTGGCATGGATGCGGAGAGAGGGAACACTTCTACACTGCTGGTACCTTTTTGGAAAGAAGTTTGGAGAACACTCAAGGAACTAAAATTAGACCTACCGTTTGATCCTGCAAATCCTCTACTAGGTATATACCCAGATGATCAAAAATTATTTTACAAAAAAGACATTTGCACCAGAATATTTATTGTAGCCCAATTCATAATAGCCCAGACATGGAAACAGCCCAAGTGCCCATCCACCCATGAACGGATTAACAAATTGTGGTATATGTACACCATGGAATACTATGCAGCCATAAAAAGAGGATGGAAACTTCACATCTTTTATGTTTACCTGGATGGAGCAGGAACATATTCTTCTTAGTAATTTATCTCATGGATGGAAAAAAAGTATCCAATGTACTCAATACTACTATGAAATCAAAATATGATCCCCTACACATTCGAATGATTGGCAAAACATAACTATAGTCCAGAAAGTAGAAAGGAAGAGGAGAGAGAGGGGAAAGGGCAAAGGGGGGATATGAGAGCAGGAAAGGTATTTGGGGGGACCTCCCCTAATGTGCGTGATGCAATGGTACATTTCAAAACTATTAAGAAACAAGTATAATTGTGATGGATGTGTTACTTAGTTTTATGTAAACATTTCACATTGTATATCAAAGCAGAACCATGAACCCCATAAATGCATCAATGCAAAAGTTACAAATTAATTTTTTAAAAATTACCCAATTTTGTTTTGCTAATATCTTATTACTGTCACAAAATGTTGTTACATTCTGAAAACACGTTCTGCCCAATTTGATACATCTTGGTTCATCTTGGAAATTATGTCCCAGTGGTGGTATATTTGTGATGCCAAGGTCATAGCGCACCCTTTAACACTTATATTCATGAATTTAGCTACTTCTAAAAACAAAGACATCCTTCTGTGATGTATAGTGTCTAGGTTGCAACAGGTTTCTAACTATCACAGCTTTCTAGGAGGTACATAGGCTGCTCAAATGGACTCCTGGGACTTCTGCAAATTTAATTACATTCTCTTCCCAAGCTATAAACTGCATGCTACCAGGACCGAAGAAGGCATGTTATCCTCAGTCTACAAGTACTTTGTTTTTATTTTCTGTTATTCATGCCTACTTGATTTACATTTAAATAACATTAAAAGAGCATTAAGATATTCCTGCATGAGTCCAAAAATGTCTGCTCCATAGTAATTTTATATGACTCTGGAGGTATTTTTTTTCAAGTTGACATGTGGGGGGAAAATGCATGCTATATATAACCATACAGTATAAATGTGATTAAATGTCAACTTGAAAGTCATGTTATTGTCATGAACTCCATATTTTCACTTTCCATAAGAGATAGCATTGTATGAGGAAAGCACTGGTTAAAGAATTATGGGGAAATTTTTGTATAACAATTACCTAGATGTATATTATCTCTATACCTAGGTATGTGATCTTAGCCAAATCACTAACCATTTCCAAGCCTTAATATGCTAAGGCTTGTATGATCATTAACAGACCTTACAATAATAATTTTTAGTTATTTGACAAGATTTTCATCTTAACTCTTATTAATAACGAAGGCTAATTTAGTATTACACACAGGTTTTTATATAAAAAATACATTACAAAATGTTGTAAAATCTGTTTATTTCTACAGAGACTGATATAGATCACTTGAAAGAAGCTTCTGGAAGACCTTTATTAATATATGAATCTAAGACACAAGTAAAGACAATCCCTGGTAAGAAAAAATTTTTTAAGTCTAGTACTTCTCATTTATTTCTCTTTTTAGTCAAGTATGCATCTTTAATAACAATACTCATATGTTATTATAACATGAATACCTTTCTATAATTGATTGTACTCTGGAATATATTTACTAGAAAAGGAAAATTATTTAGATATTAATGCTTTTAGAGGTCATCTATTCAGAAAGCAATCCATAAAAATTGAATGCTATAGTGAGCTCAGAATATATTCAGGGGAAAGTATGTCCAGTGCTATTCTAGTCACTTTCTATTTTCTGCTTGAATTTGCAAACACAGAAAGGCTAGGTAATGGATGTAGTGAATAAAGTAGAATAACAGTTATTTCCTTAGTTACCAATTTCCTCTATACTCTAAAATGTCAGGCATAGTAGTGCTTCTTCTCTGTACTGGAGTCCTTTAGTTGTGCAATATGGTTCAGAGATCATTCTTGCTTTTAGTCCAGGAATAATGATGTTAGACAAACCACTCTTTGATTTCTGATGTGACACTGGAAGAGGCAGACAGCTTAATAGAGAAATAATGGAGACATTCAGAGAGAGACCTGCTAATGTCACTGTCATCCCAAGGTGATTGTGTGCCTGCCCCAGGTTGTTTTCTTGGAGGAGCAACACAATAGGCTCCACATTGCGGGGGAAAGAGACTTTAGTAAAATAATCTTGTCAAATCATCAAACTAATAGATAAGCAAACAACAATAGCATGCTCCTGGAAGAAAAGAAAATAATTATCCAGAGTTGGTACATTATATATCTAAAAAGTCCAGTTCTTAGCATAAAATTATGAGTCATTCCAAGAAACAGTAAAGAAAAAAGTCAGGCAACAAAAAGTACTTGTGAGAATCTTAGCAGACAATGATAACAATGCCTTTATTATAAATAAAGAACTCAAAGAACTAAAGGAAGCCATTCTTTACTAAGAAAAGGAAGGTATGAATACAAAAACTGGAAGGAAAAACTCACTAAAGAGGCTCAAGAACATTTGAAATACCAGAAGAATGGATCAGCAAACTAGAGTATTAGGATCAGTAGAAAAAATGAAGAGAGAAAAATATTTAAAGAAATAATAGCTAAAAATTTTTGAAGAGTATCTAATGGTAAATATGAGTCTACACATTTAACCTCGGTAAAATCTAAGTAGAATAAACACAAATTCACAGCCACATCCATGACAACAAAAATATTGAAAGACAAAGAGAAAAGCTTGAAAGTAGTATGAAAAAACAATATATCATGTAAAGGGAACCCTACTAACATTAAAAGCTGGCTTACCATTAGGGACTATTAAGGCTATAAGGCAGTGGGATAGTATATTCAAAGTGCTAAAAAAGGAAAAAAAACACTGTCAATAAAAAATCTTACGTACAGCAAAACTATTTTTCAACATGGAGGTGGAACGAAGCTATCTCTAAGTTAAAAAAAAAAAAAAAAAAAAGAGAGAGAGACGATTCATTGCTTGCTTTCCAAGAAATACAAAATTCCTCAAACTGAAAATTACTTTTTCTGACACTAAATTGAATCCCATACAATGAGCATGGGTTAAAGAAATACTGTAATTTTGAAAGACCATATAAATGCACATTTCATCTCCTTTTTTGCCATCACTGATTTAAAAAGCAATTATATAATCATATTGTGGGACTTTAAAATATAGACACATAACATATTTCACCATAGCAGCACAAAGGAGATGGTTGCAAGTGATGTATTGGAGTAAGAAAGTGACAAGAAAACAGCAAGAGCTCCAAGATGGCTGATGAGATGCATCTTCCATTCATCTCCTCCACAAAGAAAAACCAAAATAGCTATTAGACAATCAAACTTCAAATAGATCATATAAGACGGTGCACTGAAATTCATCAAAAGAGTGACAGGAAATGCTTCAGGCATGTAAGGAAAGGGAAGTAAGGCTGCCAGCTTGCCTAGGACAAGATGGGAACCCAGAGAGGCTCCTAAGTGTGGGAAAAGTTTAAGTGAAAGATCCCCAGTGGTCCATGGTTCCATTGCAGAATCCTGTAATACTAGCCATGGGACAGCCTCTTGACACTTGCAGGCCCTGAGACTAGTCTAGGGAACTGTCTGGCATCTGGGCAATGACATTGCTCTAGAGAGGGAGCTCACCCTGAGACCCAAGTATCTATAGCATGGTGCCGTTTTTAGATCCCAGCCCCCACGAGACTGAATTTTCACATGTCTAGAGTTCCACAGGCATCCTCCCACATCCACCAAGAAGGCTGCAGTGGTGCTGTGCTGGTTGGCCCAGCAGTGTGATAGGGTCCTCGGCACCCTAGCTCATACAGTGTTCAACAACCCAGGGAAAGAGTGGGGCAGTGCCCTGGGGAGGTTGTCCCTGGGACAAAGAGGACTGAAACAAGTACTCTCCAGACGTTGAAAGCCACCTGCTGGGGCTGCTGCTACTGACAGTCCTGCTTCCACCACAGCAGGGTTGCTGTGTGCTTACATGTGCCCCATCCATGGTCACCACAGTAGGTCAAAGTGTGTTCACCAAAGCATGAGAGCCAATTGTCTGGGGCCACAACCACTAACAGCAACTCCACCCTACCCAGCAATAGGGCCACTGTGCAGTTACATGTGCCCTGAAAATACACTCTCCCCACTGACTGCTTCCACTGCTCAGGGACCTTGGGATGACCCTACCCTGCCCTCTACAGCATATAACACCAGTAGACACAAGGATATGCCTGCCTGGTTGGCTGGCCTGGTGCTGGTCTCACAGTGCCTAAAAATTGCCACCTGGGGGTCAGGGGATTACCTCTCCCTGTTGGTCACCATAGGCATGTGTAGACGCACTGTAAGGGTACCTAATACAAACTCAGGACATCTGTCACTAGTACCAAAGCACATCATCTGGAGGCTAGGGTACCATCCTGCCCCATATGCTACCACTGGCATGTGTGCATTGCTCCCAGGGCTCTGAGGATAGGCTCAATCTGCCTGTTGCCACCATTGCAACCACCTATACACAACACCTGGGACCCAGGACCTTCTCCCCCCACTCCCAGCCCATCTGCATGCTATTTGGGAGCCTACGTGTTGTGCGCCCATTGCCACTGCCATTGGCCATGCTATGCCTGGTACCCAGGGTCCCATGGACTCACCACGTGCCTAGCCTGCCACTTCCCCAGCACATACCTTTTAATTTCTAATCAGCCCTCAAATTATCATGTATCATTTGATTGCTCATTTCAAATGAATGAGTCCTTCTTACATATATCAGAAAAAGAAGAGGCTAAAATACATCTGCTACATTTCCAGATTTGAGCTGCTATATCTCTTATGTTTTTTATGTAATTATCAAAAACTTATTCTGACCAATCTCATCCATCTCTTGTATTGGTGATCATATAATGCTCAGTACAGAATGCAACAGTGCTATATTTGATCTGCCCAGATTGTAACACAAAAATTTAAATTTACTCATGCATTTACCTACTTAAACTTTCTTCTAGAATTTTTGTTGCGTTGTGTCTTAAATTTAAATCTTTATCCAGAGAGAGTCAATCTTAGTAAAAATCACATGAATGGAAAAGGAAGTATCTAGTGTACTCAATGCTAATGTGAAACCAATAGATAAACAACTACACACCCACACAAAAGAAAAACACAATTACGTTGTAGTAGACAAGCCTTGAATAGATCACATAAGAGGGTACACTGGAATTCATCAAAAAATTGACAGGAGATTCTGAGGGGGGAAAGGGGAAAAAGGGGAAGGGGAAGTGGGAGGGGCACTGGTAAGCTCTCGCCTAATCTGCACAGCGTAAGGGCATACAACACACCTCCTGGGGGAAGGGCTCAACTACAACTTGAATTTTACTTTAGAAACACAATGTAGCCTAATCATTTTTACCCTCATATTAACATGAAATGTATATATTAAAAACACCCCACAACCTTATACTCTATAGCAGGCATTCCTCAAACTGCGGCCCACGTGGCCACATGAAACGGTGTGAATTGTATTTGTTCCCATTTTGTTTTTTACTTCAAAATAAGATATGTGCAGAGTGCATAGGAATTTGTTCATCTTTTTTTTTTTTTTTTTTTTTTAACTATAGTCCGACCCTCCAACGGTCTGAGGGACAGTGAATTGGCCCCCTGTTTAAAAAGTTTGAGGACGCCTGCTCTATAGGGTCAGGATAAAGAAAAATCTCCAACTTCAGTTACATGCGCTGCTAGAACCAACTTTACCCACAAAGTGTTAAGTCCAATGTTCATCTTATGTCACTAATCCTTATTATCACCTTTTCAATATGATTTTCTTCTCAAGTAATTTTCATGTAGTTTTCATATCTTTGAACCTAGTTAATGGTTTCTAATTCTAGCAAAAATATCAAATTACATAAAAAGCCAAACGAAAGGGGATCTAACAAGTGTCCGGGCAGTGCTGCAAGTTTAACCATTTCCTCCTTAGTACATCTAGAGGGAACTCATAGGGGGCTTTTTCTCAGTCTGAAACATATCTTGTTATACTTTCCATCACTCATACCTACATGATTTATAGATTGTATAACATAAAATGGTGAGGAAAATATTCCTGAATAAGTAAAAGAATTTCTGCCTAATGGTAGGTTTCTGCAACTAAAGAGATCATAGTTTGCAGCTTGACCATGTTAAGTTCCACCAAATGTGGTAATACCTACAGAATGAGTGTGTTTTAACATAAACTTGACAGTTATATTATTATCATAATATCTGTAGGATGATATCAATTTGCCTAGGAGTTAGCATTGCATAGAAAAACCACTGGTTGAATAACTACGCAGAATTAAGTTATGTATCAGTTTTGCCTTTCTCTGGATATACGGTCTTGGTCAATTCACTACACGTATCTAAGCCTGAATATAATGTGGCTTATATAATTGCTAACACTCTTTCCATTCTAAAACTTTGTTATTCTTCAATCTAGATATTTCATTATAACTCTTCTTCTATAAATAGAAATGCTTTGAGTTAGTACCACACATACACATGCACATACACATTTGCATTTGTATGTAAATGATCACCACACAGTGTTTTGATATCTGTTTATTTCTATAGGGATGAAGGCAAAACAATTGACAGATACAACTGGAAGAGGTATAATATTAGATGAATTCAGGAAACAGTCACTGGATCTCAATGGTAAGAATAAGAATTTTACAAATTTAGTACTTCTCATTAGTTTGTGTTTTCTGGAGCTTAATTAAGTATAGATCTTTAATGATAACAATATAAGCTATTTAGGGGTGGAGCAAGATGGCGGCCAAGTAACAGCTTCCTTGCATCTGGGCACCATGAGTCTGGGGAGATAGGACTCCAGGCATTTCTGGCTGGTGGGATCTGCCTATAATCATCCCTTTGAGGATACAGGGAGTCAGTGAGAGACTTCTGGACCCCAAGAGGAGGACTAAAACAGTGGAAAACCGGCAAGTGGTCATGCGTGTTTAATTGGCCTAAACATGCGGGGAAACTGTAAGTACAGTAGCGGCGAGACTGCAAACCGGAAAGGCCTTACCTGTGACCTGTTTTGGTGTCTTTAAACTTGGCACTCAGTTGAACTGCCTTGGGGAGAGCCTGAGCAGGAGTGTGGAGAACTTTGGCCATTGTCTAGGGCCCCAGTCTAGGCTGCTGAGCCAGACGGAGCTAATAGTGTTTGGCTGTGGGCCACAGGGAGCTGTTGTGAGTGATCTGCCCTGGCAAGCTCCACCCTCAGGGTCGCAGAGCAAGAATCGGGCAGGAGCTGGTAACCTGGTGACTGAGTAGCCTAAGGGCGGGGTCTGAGCTGCCTTAACAGCCCTAACCCTCAGGGGCAGAGTAAGACTGGTTTTGGCACACTGGGTAAGTGGATAGCCACTTCAGCAGTGATTCCAGCGACAAGCACTTTCCTGGGAGAGCTTCTGCTCAGCAAGTTTACAAGTCAAAGTGCCTTTTAAGAGGGCTGATGAGAGATTTAGGGTGTCTACCTGCTGGGGTTTGAGAAATCAGCAGCCTCCAGTTGTATCAGCTGGATCTCAATGGTAACATCTCATACCCCAGAAGACCATGTGCTGCCCAGACAATATACAACAACATATATATACTGCTTTGTTTTTGGGTTTTTTTTTTTTTTTTATTTAGTTGTTATTTTTTTTTATTTTGATGTTGTTGATGTTGTTTTGTTTTTTAATTTCAACCTTTTCTGTTCAGATTTTTTTTCTTTCTCAGTTTTTCTAGTTTAATTATAATTTCCCATTGTTGCCTTTTTCAATAACTAGAACTTCATTTTTGCTAGTGGTTCTACCACTATTATTTGGTTTTTCACCCAATTTTATCCCGTAAAGTTTTCTGTTTGCTTGTTTGGTTTGGTTTATAGCATTTTTGTCTTTCCTCTCTACTTGGTGGAGGTGGGGTACTGTGTTTGGTCAGGTTAGCAAAGAGCTGCTGACCTCAAGGAAACCACCCAACTGGGCACCCCCAGAAGGTGGGGGGTTTTTAAGGTTGTGTCAAAGTACCCTACTGTACACCTATTTTGCTCTGTCTCCCTCTTTCTGTGCCTCTCTTCTTTTGGTCAATATTCCTTTTACCCACCCCCTCTCCTTTCTCTATTTTTTTTTTCTCTTTTTGGTCGTTCCTGCTTTCTTTCATCCCTTTCTTGCTCTTCAACCTTCTCATCCTTCTGGTCCTGTACCAAAAGGACTCATCGAAACCTTAGTCCACAGGCACGAGAACTTAAAGAGCAAGAGGAAGTGAAAGAAAAATTAGGGCAAGGAAAAAGATAAAAGAAATCCCTCATGAGGAAGAATCAACAGAAAACTCCAGGCAACATGAAGAACCAGTCCAGAACAACCCCACCAAGGGACCATGAGGTAGCTACTGCAGAGGATTCCACCTATAAAGAAATGTTAGGAATGACAGAAAGGGAATTTAGACCACACATGATGAAAACAATGAAAGAAATGATGGAAACAATGAAGGAAACTGCTAATAAAGTGGAAAATAACCAAAAGGAAATCCAAAAACAGAATCAGATAAGAGGTGAACAATATGAAGAATATAGAAAAGATATAGCAGAGCTGAAGGAACTGAAACAGTCAATTAGGAAACTTAAAGATTCAATGGAAAGTATCAGCAACAGGTTAGACCATGCAGAAGAGGTAGAAGACAAAGTTCTTGAGATAACCCAGATAGTAAAAGAGGCAGAAAAGAAGAGAGAGAAAGCAGAACATTCACTGTCAGAATTATGGGACTTTATGAAGTGTTCCAACATACGAATTATAGGAATCCCAGAAGAGGAAGAAGAATGCCCCAGAGGAATGGAAGCCATACTAGAGAATATCACAAAAGAAAATTTCCCAAATATCACCAAAGATTCTGACACACTGCTTTCAGAGGGATATTTGACCCCCGGTCACCTCAACTCTAACCAAGCTTCTCCAAGACACATTGTGATGAATCTGTCCAAAGTCAAGACAAAAGAAAAGATTCTGCAAGCTGCCAGGAGTAAGCGCCAGTTGACCTACAGGGGCAAATCCATCAGAGTGACTGCAGACTTCTCTAATGAAACTTTCCAAGCAAGAAGACAATGGTCATCTACC
>CAUYPK010042589.1:0-23766 GCA_963574355.1 Loris lydekkerianus | reverse complement strand
GGGATTGTGTTATGTGGGCTACTCTTACTGGGGTTAGGTGATATCTCAAAGTAGTTTTGATTTGCATTTCTCTGATGATTAAGGATGATGAGCTTTTTTTATGTGTTTGTAGATTTTGCGTCTGTCTTCTTTAGAGAAGTTTTTTCTCTTTAAGTCCCTTGCCCACCCTGAAATGGGGTCACGTATTCTTTTCTTGCTAATAAATTTGAGTTTTCTGTGGATTCTGGTTATTAGACCCTTATTGGAGGTATAACCTGCAAATATTTTCTCCCATTCTGAGGGCTGTCTGCTTGCTTTACTCACTATGTTCTTGGCTGTGCAGAAGCTTTTTAGCTTGATCAGGTCCCAATAGTGTATTTTTGACACTGCTTCGATTGCCTGGGGAGTCCTCCTCATAAAATATTCACCCAGGCCGATTTCTTCAAGAGTTTTCCCTGCACTTTCTTCAAGTATTTTTATAGTTTCATGTCTTAGGTTTAAATCAGAAAAGGATGCTGAATTTTGTCATTTGCTTCTTATCTTGAATATCTCAAAGTTGTCTGGCTCCAACTCAACATTCTAAGCTTTTTAAGGACAAAGATTTTCTTTTATTTACTTTTTTACTCTCAAAGTCTGATATGGATGCTCCGTAAGTATTTATTTAAATGTATGATATAAATGAATCAGCTAACTTTTTGAAAAATAACTAACATAGTTTTCTGTGTTAGAAATTACCTTCCAAAGTGGTATCACCCACCTTTCCTTATATGCTGCCTCCTATGCCATCAGCCTTACTGACTTCAAAATTCATGCTATAGAGTGTAGAGCCTTCTACATTGAAGGCCTCATGTTTCAGGCTATATACTGATCTAAATATTTTGTGGCACTTCTTGTCCTACATGCAGCTGGGTGTGCAGTGGCCGGGGCTGTTGTGGCTCTCTCTGTTCCTCTCCTGGGTCAATCTAACTGAGGATGCCCTTTCTCTCCCTTGAAACTTTCTCCACTGAGATGAGCCTCTTTCTAGCCTGAGGCTGCCAGCAGAGCAATTAAGGCATAGTCCCCTGAACTATCAGAGGTTGGCGTAGCTCTACAGAGTCAAAGTTGAATACACTGGGACTTTACGTGGCTCTGTCAGGAGGGGATTTCCATGGGCCTGAATGAAAGCCCAGCATACAAAGATGGGATTCAAACAGGGGGCCCATTACTTATCCTTAGATGGTACCTTTCAGCATGTCGAAATGATGCTGTAAAGAAAAGATGGAGGGCGGCACCGCAGCTCAGTGGGTAGGCGCTGGCCACATACATCCAGGCTGGTGGGTTCAAACCCGGCCCAGGCCAGCTAAACAGCAATGACAACTGCAACAACAAAATAGCTGGGTGCTTGCTTCGGCAGCACATATACCAAAATTGGAACAATACAGAGAAGATTAGCATGGCCCCTGTGCAAGGATGACAGGCAAATTCATGAAGCATTCCATATTTAAAAAAAAAAAAAAAAAATAGCCGGACGTTGTGGTGGGCACCTGTAATCCCAGCTACTTGGGAGGCTGAGGCAAGAGAATCGCTTAAGCCCAAGAGTTTGAGGTTGCTGTGAGTGAGCTGTGCCCACAGCACTCTACTGAGGGCGACACAGTGAGACTCTGTCTCATTAAAAAAAAAAAAAAAAAAAAAAAAAAGATGATGGAAATTCTGGTAGAAGAGGAGTAAGTGAAAGGTGGACAGCACATTTAATAGTGGCTCTTTTTTTCCCTTTTCTAAATGTCCAGAATTGTTACAATTGAGTTTTTTTTTTTTTAATCGATTCTATTCACATGCACCTACCCACTCCCAACACACAAACTCACTCAGATGCATTTACATTCTTCCTGAAATGTAAACAATTTCCTTTAGTACAAGAATTTGTATCTGACTTATGGACTTGAACTTCAGGGTCATACACCCATGGTTTGAGTTTGGGTTCTACTACTTAGTTGAGTCATCCTGAGTAAATCAGTCAACTCTTCTGAGCCTCAGTTTCCTCATTTAGTATTTCCCTTGTGGGTAGTTTTAGGGTCTTAGTAAGATAAAACATATATCTTCCATCACAGAGTTTGATATCCAATTAACAATCAATAAATATTAGTTTCTTCTATCTTTTCAGTGCAATGTGAGCACTTTTATTGCCTGAGTCTTGCTCTTCCTTTTTTTTCACTTCAAGCCCTCAATGCATTTTGCCTTCCTGTCATTCCATAGCCCTTATGTGTTTCATGCCTATTCTGCTGTGACATACAGCATTGTGGTGTATTTCTTTGTTGTGGACTATGCATGTGTGTCTGTGTATGAGAGTTTCAGCTTATATGCTTTCTTTTTGCTATCAGACTTCAGAGATCTGTTTTATTTCTTTTAGTTCATTGCCCTAAAAATGGCTCAGCAAACAGACCAATCTGTTTCTTATGCAAAGTATATGCTATAATGATATTTGATTGACTTTAAACTCCAGAGTGGACCGGTAGATGAGTAGTTAACATTTTAACTCCTGGATATATATAAATAAAAAAAGTATCCATTCTAGATAATTCTCAAGTTATATATATAAAAAAAAGACTACATCAAATATGCATGGGAGTTTCTCTAATTCTTTTATTCTGGCGTTAGGAATTATACTATATCAATCTAGAAAATATTCTGTTTTCAGTTAGTTCTTCATCTGACATTTCTGTGCCAGGCACCAATCATAGCCAAGCTCTGTGTATAAAAAGAACATATAAGCATGATGACCAAGGCAAATGGCATAACTCTAATAATCTTTGACACCCATTTTTATTCCATATATGGTTTTTATGTTTGGAAACGAATTACTGCCATCAAGGAAACAAGTCAGGGGATCCACAGTAACATAGTGCTAAAATTAGCCAATGTATCTGGATTTCATAAGAACTATATTTTAATACAGGGCAACTCAATCACTAGGAACTGTGGAAAAAGAGACAGTCACTTTCCTTTCCTTTAGCTTGACATTTTCCTGATCAGACCTGACTTTGCAGGATCTCAGACCTAATATATTGCAGGAAGGATTTGGCATCCTCAGCCGGAGTAGGCAGTGGGGGGAGCCAGCATTTGAAATATCTGCCTATGATTATTCAAGGCATGGCAGGAACAGAGCTTTCTGTATGCAAGCCAAATGAAATTATTAAGGCTAACCTTCTCACTCAGCACTTAATAGGTAATCAATTTTCACTACCAACAGCAGAGGGTAAAAATCAAGGAGGGAATGATAATGCTGCTCCCTTACATTTGCGAAGGGCTTTGGAGTGTGCAGAATGATTTTACATGAATTATTTCATTTAGTTTTCACAGCAACATCAAATTGGCCAGAATACACATGCATGCATGCCATGAATTCATTCTGCAAAACTTATTTAACAAATATCTGGAGGCCATCTCCTGCATGTCAGGCTGGAAAACACCAGGGAGGTGTGAAGAAGGCAGCAAAAATTTTACTGTCTTATTTTTAGCAGTGGAGAAATGGATACATTAGCAGGCCATCTCAGATACCCACTGTCAAACAAAGAAATAAAAGTTTGAAACCTCTCATTGTTCTTCTGGTTTGTGCCAAGACTCTGGTGGTCATTGGTAACTCCCTGGCATTGAGGGAAGGGGGGATCTGTAACTCTGTTCATTTGTCATCTTTCCACAGAGGTTTCCATGTGGTGATGTCATCAGTGCTCCTGTCTGCTTAGAGACATCATGGAAGCAATGTTATTCTGGGACGTAGAGCCTTCCGCCTTTGGTACCAGCAAGCTGTGTGCAAATTACTCCGTTCATCACTCCTCTCAAAATCCTGTTTTTCAGGAAAAGTGTTACCTCATCATATCTCTTCATCAGGCCCTTTTTATGCTTCTGGTTAAGGATTTGTACACAAAAGTTGGGATGTCCGTGATATGCCTGGCTGAGGCTGGGAACACAGAGCCAGGCGTCTCTCTGAATAGGAGGAAGGGAAAGAAGCAAATGACTGGAGAAATAGTCATGAATTAATAGACCTAAGCAGTCTAATGACACACCACAGGAGAAGCAGGTCAGGCCAGTGCCCCGTGGAAATGGACCACGCTGTGATTAGCCTCTCTGCCTGTGATTAGATCTATAAATGGAGAGAAGCCTAAAAATTGGCCCTGGAAGGCCACAGGCCTTCTGCATACGGTGACAAAAAGAGCATCTAAAACTCCAAGCTCAGCTCCATCAGACAACTCAAGACTAGAAAAACGTGTAGCATGAGAGAAAGAATTCAAAGTGATTAATGAGATGGAAGCCCTGTCTTACAGTTTGAAATTGAAATAATAAAATGTGGGCGGGTTTTCCAACCAATTACTATCTAGGAAAAATGAGAAGTGGCAGAAATTCAGAGCAAAGGGTGAAATGAAATAAGCAAAGGGAAACTTTATCTGGGAAAATGACTGGAAACCTTTCTCATAAGTGAAAACTTTTAGCCTTTGGAATGATTTCCTTTTAGAGAGGAGAAAGGTCAGTTGTGTAAAGGTTTTATTAAAAGAACTATTTAACATGATATGATGTGCACATCTCCATATTTCCCCAGCTTGTGGGGTGTTTGGGGGACACGTTAACACTAATGTACTGATCGTAATGGCTCTTAACCCCTAACTGTTAGACTGGAAGAGGTCAGCCTTTTTCTCAGACTCTCCCTCAGTTAGTTCTGAGAATTTCCAGGAAGAGAAGTTTTATATGAACCCCTGAAGGATTGATTATATACTTGCCCCTATTTCCTTTTCTCCCAATTTCTCTTGACTCTCTTTCACTCGAGAGATTCCCCTACACTGTAAAGATGGACACCAGCTACCTTCATGTTGCTATGTGAGGGACTAATTTGCAGAGCTCATATGACTCCGTGCATCTCTCCTCCTCTTTTTAAAAAATATTTCAGATTAACCTGAGGGAAGAAACCATTAAGTTACCTTGTTTGAGTTTGTTAGGTAAAGGCTAAGCCATAGCTGAGCCCTTCGCCTAGGGGGTGTGTTGTGTACCTTTACATTGTGTGCCTTAGGTGACAGCGTGCCAGTCCCACCCTCTCTTCCCCTCTCCCATCTCTGTGGGCGTGTAGTTGTTTATATGTTGGTTTTATAGCGGTGTTGAGAACATTGATACTCACTTTTCCGTTCTTGTGATACTTTACTAAGAAGAACGTGCTTCAACTCCATCCAGGTTAATACAAAAGATGTAAAGTCTCCATCTGTTTATGACTGAATAGTACTCCATGGCATACATATACCACAGTTTATTAATCTGTTCGTGGGTTGAGAGGCACTTGGGTTGATTCCACATCTTGGCAATTGTGAATTGAGCTGCAATGAACATTCTAGTGCAAATATCCTTATTGTAATATTATTATTTTTTCCTTCTGGGTAGATACCTACTAATAAGAGTGTAGGATCAAATAGAAGGTTTGCTTTTTAACTGTTTTAGGATTCTCCATACTTCTTTCCAAATCCTGTGGCTTCTAGGACGTGGTCCCTTCGGTTTTCCCCTTATCTCACTGGTTGCTCCTTCAGTCTTCTTTGATGGTTTCTCTGTGTCTCCTTGAGATCCTACCAGGGTAGGGCTCTATCCCTCTGCCAGCTGGAGTCCTTTCTTCTCTATGTGCCCTTATTCCCATGGCCGTCCCACAGCCACCTCATGGCTTTAAATGCCATCTCTAAGCTGGTGATTCTCCAAATTTATAGTTTCAGCTGAGATTTTCCCTAGAGCACTGCAGACTTGTATAGCTGTCTCCTTTGTATCTCCACTTGGTTCTCAAATGGGAACTTTGGAGCTCTCCACCCCACCCCTACCTGCCTCTGTCTCTTTTATGCACACCCCTGCCTCTCCTGAGATATTTCCTAACTCCACTAACAGCTTCTTTTAATTTTCAGATGAAAATCCATGGAGTCATCCTTGATTCTTCTCTTTTTCTTCACTCTTCCTCACTCTGCCCTCAAAGTCTTATCTGAGATATTATCATTACCATTACCTCCTGGGGCGTGTCCCACCTGCTTTCTCTCCTGGTTGGAATATTGCAGAGGCCTTACTTCTTCTATTTCCTCTCGACTGTCTGCTCTCAACACTACAGCTAAAATGATCCTTCAAAATGTAAGTCAGACATTTCTTTGCTTGAAGCCTATGAGGAGGATTCCATCTCTCTCAGAGAAAAAGGCAACATTCTGTAAGACTCAGTGGGATGTGATGCTGACTTCATCTTCTAATTTTCTCTCTCCTCTTTGTGGGACTCACAATGGTTATCTTACTTTTCTAAAAACCAGTGGGCATGCTCCAACCTCCAGGCCTTTGCATCTTCTATTACCTCTGCTTGGTTTGCTCTTTCCAAGACACTGGTTTATTCCTTCACGTCCTCAGAGTTTTGCTCCAGCCTCCCTTTCTCCAGAAATCCTCCCAAGACTCACCTATTTAAAATCCATCCAGCTCCCATCACTACCCATCTTCCTCCCTTCGTTTATTTTTCTTCATATAAGTGGTATATGGTGTATTTATTTAGATGTCTGATTCCTGTGATAGAATAGATGCTTGGTGAGGTCAAGTGGGGTGTGTGTGTGTGTCCTTTGTTTTCTGCCTGGCTCATTGTGGCCTTTCTATGAATAGTTGCTAAATGAAAGGAAGGATGAAAGTGTCTTACACTTGGCTACCCACACCCTGGCTTATCTGGAGGTGGCTTACCTTTGAAGGCTTTTGTGAAGAGTTTCTTCTACCACAGGCCCTAACTTATTTCTCTTTTAAATAGGTTCAAACCCAACCCAGAACCAAGCCAGGAGGATGGGGTGCACAGACTCTCTAGTCCCTTTTACCCCCTCTCCTAATCCCTTGAGTTTTGGAGCTCCTCGGCCCAGAATGCCCTTTTCTCTGACAATAAGAAGAATATAAAGCTTCTAAGCCTTTTGAGTCAAGTTACAAACGCCTGCAGAGGTCAACACTCCTCTGCAGAGGAGTCTAATTCTGGCTTCTGCTGAGTCACTCCCAACAGTTGTAGCTGGACCAGCCAGACCAGGGTGAGAAAGGACAGGGCAGAAGGGTAGAGGGGCAGGGGCTCGGTGGAGGAGCCCTTTCCTCCAGCCACTCGGAGTTGGTGCCTCTGGTTCAAGCCTTGCCCTCAGGGCATAGTTTATCAGCACAAAGGGGCTTGTGCATATTCTTCCCTTTTACTCTGCTGCTCCTCACCAGACCATCAGAAGATGGCAGCAGAGATTGCTTCTTCCCGCTGCTGTTCTGGTCTCCTATCTGCCAAGCAGCAGGACACAAACCCTCACCAGTGAATGCAGGGCAAAGTCCTTTGCAAAAACATATTGATTTCATTCAAGGAGGATAAATTCATAAACTGTACAACTGTATTCACCAGTTCATTTGGGGGAATGTGATGAAGGAGTTGGGCAAAAATAAAATTGCCAGTAGCAAGAATCATCTGTATCTCTTCCATATGCATAGGCTGTAATACAGGCTCGGGAGAGGGTGAATTGTTGCTGAATCTGACAGCTGCCTTTCCAAGTATCCTTGCTTAACCCACAACCACTGTGTGGAGCCGGTCCAGGGCTCCTACTGAGCCTTTTTCTTTCTGTGTAAATCACAGAGTCTCAATCTCTGACCAGACTGAAAAGCCCACTGGGCTTTGCCCACACCTCTCAGTTCATTCTTTTCATTCTGACTCTTAACCTTGTCTTGTATCCTGGTCCCAAAACAAAAGGAACCCATTCTTGTTAGATTCTACCTAGAGAATTAAAGGTGAATGTGTGTGTGTGCGCGCGTGCACGCGCGCAAGTGTGTATATGATGTGTGTGTATTTGTGTATGTATGTGTTTGGGGATATGGAAAGGGGACCTCCTATTCCTTCTATTTCTGGGAAGAAAGATTCACTCTGAACAATTTTTTTCTTTACATTTATATTACCATACCTATCATCTAAAAAAGAGTTCAATTTATGCAAGGCTGCTCTGCATGAGTTTATAGAAAGCTCACATGACATGGTAATAAGAGATATAAAATATTATTTAAAAACTGGTATCAGTTTAGATGCAACAGAATTCTTGACAAAACTGACTTAAAATTGAGAATTATTATGCCATATATCAAGACGGGACGCAGCTGTCTACTTGGTTAATGCAGCAGTTCAATGATATCTGGGCTCTGGCCAGCTTTCTCCTATCCTCATCTCTTTCCCCTTATGACCAGAAGTGTGGTGTCCCAAAGGTAGCCCATAAATTTGCCATACATGGGGAAAATGGGAAACTGTGGCTAAACCTACCTTTATTTACTACATTCACTACATGCGATCCATGTCTTTGTAAAATTTTGTAATTTCAAACATTGGTACAATACTTTACGCTGTGATGTTTAAAGAGAAATATAAAGTCTCTCTATTTATTAGGAAAAGAGAATATTTCCTAAAAGTCCTACATTTCCTTCTGATCCCTGCTGTCCAGAACTGGGTCACATCCCTAAATCAATTGCCAGCATGTAGGAATGGAATTCACTAGATACGGTCCTTCCCTCTTCCTTACCAGGAAGATAGGTGTTGGGTCTATTTTCCTTGAGCGTACTGCTGTTAACATCTGAATGATAATAGCAAGAAAAAAGTGAAAAAAAAAAAATGGCTGTTGAGTAAGTAAACCTAAATGATACAATAGCACCACTCAAAAGCACAGGGTCGGAGTACTAAAGCTCTATTCAAGAATATCCCTCAAGAACAGAAGGCAAGTGAACTCTTCCTAGTGGGCCGTATGCATCTGCCTCTTTGTCATCCGATAGGAGAGATGGCCAGTGGCATAAAACTATAGTGATTCCTGAGCAGGGGCTAATGGTTTGGCTAAGGGTCAAGGTCTTGGAACACAGTGGGGATTTGAGAGACAAGAGGAGATACATGAATGAACTTCTCTAAGCAGGCACAGAGTGTGAATGTGCCTGGGCTCACATGAATGCTAATGCAAAGGATAACTATTGAAGAAGAGGCTTTCATCAATCAGGTGGCTGCACAGCAGGAGTGCTAAACCTGCCAAACGCAGGCACTAACACTGAATTCCTGATGTGGCTCCATTTCTTGGATGGTTGCTGTGGGAGGGGCAGCAGTTTGTCTTCCTGTGATGCTTTTGCCAGCATTACCATTTGTGGAATTTTGACTTCCTCATTTACCATAATCATATTCCATATAAGATCTTTTCTGTCCAGGAACTCAATGTGGAATGAAAGAAGTATAGCAATGGGTTTATATCCAGGGAATTCATTGGTCATACACATATTGGTCACACACTTCTGGCATTGGGCCCATCAACACCAAGAAGAAGTGGACCTAATATAGCAATAGAATGGCCTGTTGAACCCTTGCTTATAATACTGGTGAGTAAAAACACATTGCAGGACTGAGGTCAGATCCTCCAAACTTCAGACTATGCTCTGAGCCAGTATGTAATATAAAACCTTTCTCATAGGCAGAATAATGGGTCCAGGAGCCAGAAGGAAGATGTGGTAGAGACTTCTATCACTGTTCCTCTAATGAGCTCATAAAAATGCTTTGCTTCCATTCCTGCAACGTGGGCTGTGCTGCTTTAGAGATCTTGGTTATCAAAAGAGGACCCCTTTCCGCAAAGATGTAATAGAAATTTCATCAAACTGGAATCTGAGAGTTTCACTTGGTCCTTTGGAAGAGGAGAAGAAAGGATTACTACCATGAACTTGCTGAAATGATCATCTTGATTACTAAGTGTAATTAGGGCTGTCACTATACAAGGAAGCTAGGAAGGGGTATGCCTGGGGGTTTCAGGGGATGCACTTTACTGCTCCCATTCCAGTGTTATATGTTAATGGAAAACTAGAGTAGCCTAATACTGGCACAGCTCCTGAAGGAATAGAGACTTGAGTCACCTGGACAGGTATGATTAGCTGAGATGCTGAGTGAGGGCAAAGGGACACAGAATGGGCAGTGAAACAAGTGAATTACAAAACACAACTATGGTCATGTGACCAACTGGAGAAATGAGGACTGTGGCAGTTATTCATGTTTTCTTAGTTGCTTGATACTTACTTGTTTTGATATATTTGCCTTTATTAAATAAATTTTCCCCCTTTCCTATCGCCCTTTTATCAAATGTAAAAGTGTCTTGATTGTAATTAATCCCTATTTTTTTATTTATAAGACATCATAAAAGGATTGTGATTGAACTAGGAAAGGAATGATTACCACTTGGAGATGGATACACTGACATAGAAGATGTCACGTCTCCCTTTTAGGTAAAAGGGTGCATGCATCTTCAGTTTCACAGAAAATAGTTGCAAAGGCTGAGGTGTGATATTGTTACATTTATTCAGAAACTAATTATGTGTAAAAGTGGTGTGTAGGAATGCTGAGAAAATGAAGGGGAGAACTGGCTTGATTATCTGTTATCAGCTCATTATCTCCCCCTTCTCCTCCACCCTTTCCATCTCTTCTGTATCAGAGAAGAGAAGAATGGAACAAAATTTCTCTTCACTGTAGTTTTGGGTCAGAGTTTTCCAATGATAGAAACTCATACAAGCTTTGCTAGGCAGAATATAAGGAGAGGTCATTATGCAGACGTGTGCACGCATGTGCACAATGGAAAGAGAGGGGTATGCCATCATTTTGAATTATAAAATGAAAATATCCCCACTGTGAAAAACACACAATATAGAAAGAAGTCCCTCCCACAACTTCTTCCCTTTTCTCAAATCACTTTGTAGTTTTAGCCACTATTAATGGGTTATAGTGCTTGTTTTATAACCATCCAGTATTTTTCTATAGACACAATTCTCTCTACTTTTTTAAAAAACAAAAATATGATTATAGTCTATAGATTATTATCAGGTTTGCTTTTCTAGAAGCAACAATATTTCATAGCCATCCTTCCAAGTGCATAGATAGACCCACCTCATTCATTTTCAGTTTAGTATTTCCTTAAATCAGAGGGCCATCATTTATTTAAGGATAATTAAATGTTCACTAATGGACGTTAGGGTTATGTCCATTTTTCTCTTATTACTAATGTTATCATGAATATTCTCATGGGTATATATTTGCATACTTGCATGAGTATTTTAGAAGATACTTAGAAGTGAACTTGTTGGGTCAAATGCTTTTACATTGTGAGTATATTGCCAACTGTCTGAAGGAAATCTTAATTTGATTTTCAAAGATGATTGAAATTTTACATCAGGACACAGAAAAAGAGGCTTTTCATTTGACAACCGAACACTTAAGCAATAGGAGGTTTCCTCTTCAACTGTGAGTATATTTGGAAGAAGATTAAATTTAGAGACATCACATTGCAAAGGTGTGTTCATGTTTCCCTGGAGATTCATATTTGCTCTTGAGGAATAAGAGTGATCTTGACTTTGGCCTAAACTCACCAACATTGGCTCAGCAGTTTCTGCCTGGCGACCACAATCTCGATTAAAAGTATCATGGGCTATGCCTTCACTAGAATATATTTGCCTCCAGCTCCTTGTTTTAAGACTTACATTTAGCCATTCTTGAGACCTTTACACTTCAAAAGGCCATTGGACTTTTTAGCTGGTTAATGTGGAAATGATCTGAATATATAAGCATGGAAACTTATTAGTAACGAGTGGGCAGTGCTCGGTTCAGATGCCCCTGAAAACCCCATCTGAACTAGCCAGGCTCTTGGGGGATGGCAGCTATGAGCCAGGAATCTCATTAGCAGGATTCTTTTCTCATTAGGTACTTGCTGGCTCTTACAGAACCTGGCTAGTCTCAGAGAATCAAGGTGTCAGATCTAGGCTGGAAATTAAGAGGAATTTCAGTATGAATGAGTGGGAACTGACAATTACTGAACACTTAAACTGTGGGTGGCCAGAGAGGTTCTACAGATTGTCTAAATTAATCCTTCCAACAATCCTGTGAGATGGCTGGGTATAGTCCCATTTTTTTCACAAAGGGGAAAGTACAACAGAAGGTATATAAGTAAATTAGATCAATGACATTCAACTGATCATTGGTCGGCCAGGATTCCACATCAGATCTATCACCAGGGCCTACATGTTCCTTCTTACTCCCCAGGCATCCTTCTGCCCTCCTGTGACTATTGCATGACACACAGGGAAGAGATAAACTAGACACTGGAATGACAAAAATATGAGAACAAAATTTACTGTTTACATTTGTCCCCATCCCTATTGTTTACACAGAGTACTATCTTCCAAGGGTAAAGTATCTTAATCTTTAAAACTACCTTCTGTAATCAATTTGGTGGGTGCCTGCAACCCATATACTGATATCTTTCTTATTGAAAGCATGTTTCAATAAGACATTTTGGACTGGATAACTCTGTGTCATAGGACGGGGGCATCCTGTGTGCTATAAAAAGTTTAGTGATACCCTTGACCTCTGCCCACTAGATAATAGCACTCCCCCCTCCAAATGTAACAATCAAAAACACCTTCAGACAATAGTTCCCATTTGATAACCACTGATTTATAGTAGAGATTGTTCAGGAGAGACAAAAAGAGAACCCTCCCACTACCACTACCAGAAACAGAAGTAAAATCTATAAAGAATTGTATCCTAGTATCCAGTGCCTATGTTTAAACAGATTAGGGAGTAGGGGAGAATTTTTAGCATGAAATACAGAAAAATAGGCTTACATTGACTTCTTGAGCATAAATAGGAAAGATGTATGTGCAGTTATTGTAAATGTAAAAGTGTTATCCTTGTGGGACCTCTGGGTAGCTGTAATAACGTCTGCTTTTTCAAGCCTGCAATACAATCTCTTAGAGAAGTGAAATTAGGTAAATGATTATAATTTCTAATTATTGAGCTATTTAAAATACTCTTACAAGGTGGTGGCACAGATTTAAAGTTAGATGTGTATTTCTCTCTACTCATAATTATGTGATGTGATTTCTTGTTTCAATCACAGGAGTTTTTAACTATTTCATGCCAGGCCTGCTGAAGGCAGAGGGGAATTCAGCCCTTTTTGGCTGGTGGCTTTTAGGGAGGTGGTGAAATGGATTGGAAGTCCAGAGATCTGAATTCTGGCCTGCAGCTCTCACTACCAAATTCTAGTCCCTGGGGCAAGTCACTTTACGTATTTGGAGTCCAGCTATGTAAACAAAAGCAAAAACTGATCATTCCCTCTCTGCCTAAACCAAGGGATGGTGGATTGAGTGGATTAATGAGCCCAACCCCCTTGTTCCCATCATTTCATAGTGCCCCTCTCGCTGATTCTGGGCTCAGCCATGGGGCTTGTTTGAGCCAGTGGGATATTAACAGCAAGCAGAGGCTTGAAAAGGTGCTTATGTATTTCTGCCTCTGCCATCATAGTGGAAGGATATGTCCCTTCATCCTAGGAGGAGGAGAGATATAGAAAGCCAAGTTGCCCTATCATCCTGCAGAGGCTATCTTAGAACTCCTAGATGTGTGAGCAGGCACAGCCAAGGTCAGGAGAGATGCCTAGTTCAACACCCTAGACGTGGAAGCAGTTGACACTTACTATTGTTTGCCACCAAGATTTTGTGCATAGTTGTTAGGCTGCATCAAGGTGCCTATGGATAACTGACAAAACATGTGAGATAATCATCTCAGGAGGAGTGGGTCTTTATTTAGGAAAAGATTTTAGCGGGCTCCCCTGAGTATGGAAGATGAATTTGCCCTTATCCCAAATCAGGGTTTAGGAGAAGTTGGGAGTTGAAGCCCTTTGAGAAAGGAAAGAAGGGAGAGAAAACAATTAATTTTGAGGTTCTGAGGCAAGCCTAGAGAAAGGAGATACAGGCTGGAGAGATGACCAGAACTGAAGCCATGGATCCACAGGGAGGCTGAGGAACTTTTCAGCTGTGAGATGTAGGAATCTGCTTGTTCTTTAGGAGGGTGATACCATCATGCTAAGAGAAGAAAAAACTCAAATAAAGTCAGAGGCACACGCAGTTTGCACAGCACCCCACTCACTCCAATTTAGGATCCTCTAAACGGATGGTTCCCAACCTTTTTGGTATCAGGGACCAGTTTCATGGAAGATGATTTTTCCATGGATGCGGGCTGGAGGATAATTTTGATATCAGTCTGCAGCCAAGTGATTTATTATGTTTCTGTGCAGTCAAACCTCTCTGCTAATGATAATCTGGATATTGCAGCTGCTCCCAGTGGTAGCATTACCACCTCAGCTTCACCTCAGATCATCAGGCATTAGATTGTCCTAAGGAGTGGGCAACCTAGATCTCTGCTATGCATAATACAGAGAAGAGTTAGTGAGAATCTAATGAGATTCTGTGCGTGATCAGACAGGAGGCGGAGCTCAGGCAGTGATGGGAGCCATGGGGAGCTGTTGTAAATACAGATGAAATCTTGCTCATTACCCTGTGGCTCACCTTCTGCTGTGTGGCCCGGTTCCTAATAGGTCATAGGCTGGTACTGGTCTGTAGTTGGGGGTTTGGGGACCACAGCTCTAAACAGATGGACCTTAGAAATAAGGTCAGTTCAAGTTCCCCCAGCTCACAGTTCACCCTGGCCACCCCTTCCAACCCCTTTCTCATCAGGCTCCGGGCTCTTGGGCCATCTCCAGTTCTCTCACTCTTTCTTCTTCAGCATCTTCTTCCAAGAGGCCCCCAAACTCCTCCCACCCTCTCACCTGCCACACAGCTCTCTAAAAGGCTCTCTTTAACCACTCAGCCTGAGAGGGGCTGTGGTGTCACACTGTCCTGCCTCTTCTTCCTTAACTTATGCCACCACTTATAATTACACAGTTGTTCTTACTGTGCATACTGGCTTCATGACTACCTACTGCCACCCACTGTGTGTTCCTTGAGGAGAGACACCAAGGCTGTGTCACTTGCTCTTGTCTACTTTGTGCCTAGGGTAGAGTTGGACACCTAATGGGTAACCCAATTTTTATGTTCATGATTCCTTGACCACCACAGAGAAGAGACCATGGTCCATGTGAACTCCATATAAGGAAAAGACAGGACATGTGTAGGAGGAGAAACCCAAGAAGACTGATTTCTCTGAGGACTGAAACTCAAGTGAGCATTTCCAGGGAGCCGGCAGAACCCGTGGAGGACATAGGACAGATTACAAGAGTTTGTAACTGGAGATGACACAGTGGCAGTTGTAGGGATCTCTTCAGGGTTCACATCTGAAAAGTGAGGCCCTTGGGGGCTCAGACCAGGTGATTGCCAGTGTCTTGTCCCTTCCACCCACCACTGGATTCTTTGTGGTCACTCCAACAGAGGCTGGAGGAAGGCAGAGGGGTCATCCTATACTGCAGAGAGACGTTATAAATCAAAGGAGAGAGGCAGGGGGATGAGTGCTGAAATCACTCTTTCATTTCTAGGGTGGTACTTGCCCTCTGGGGCAGATGTTTGGACCTAGGAGGATCTTTCCCTCCATAGGACTCTCACTGAGGATAGATTGGCTCCTTTATTTGTCTGGCACTCAGTAATTCTCTTTGTAAATTAAAGGAAATTCAATGCATGCTAAATGGGGGGAATACATTTGTAGCTTAAACATATGATATTTAACCATGATGAATTACCCTGGCTAACGAAAGGTTGACAAACCTCAGCCGTGCATCTCATGCTCCGAAATGAGATAGAAATCAATGAAGCAGCTAAATGCCCCTTAAATGCCAATCCCCCCTTTCCATCTAAACCCCCTTCTGATTCTTTTCACAGAAATAAATGGAAGAATTCTTCATTCTATATTCATTTTCTGAATCCATTTTGTTCATTAGGTTGAAATAAGGGGTAGGTGAGGGTTTATTAGGGAGTAAGCATATCTGATAAGCATTAAATTACTTCTGATGGCTTTATGTATTTAATAGTGTTAGCAAATTAGCTCCGTCTCTGATCTAATGGAGCTGATGTTGATGAGAGCTGCAGATTTAACCCAGCATTAAACAGAAGGCTGACCTGGGGTTCAAGGCAGTAACTGAGGTGTTTATCCTGCTCTTTACTCTTGCCCTTGGCAATGGTTCTTCTGCACATGCCTCCACTAATTGCCTCTGTGTGGCTGACTCCCCAATCATTATCTATAGTCCTGTCCCTTGGAACATCAATCTGTGGGGTCCAATGCCTCCCACACCTGTGTCTGATCAGCCCCATTTTTCACACAATCTACTGAGCACCCTTCTCTTACTATCTACTGCCTTCCAGACACCCCAGTTTCTTTATTTGTTCCACTATTCTCCTCATGATACAGATTCAAAATCATTGTTGTTCAATTTAGGAAACATTTAAAAAAATGGCTATTTATTTATTTATTTTAGCTTCCTCTTGGAACTCACTGTGGAACTGCTTCTTAACATGCCAGACCCTGGGTCCCTACTTCTCAGAATCATATAGTTGAGGCAAGAGCCAAATATATCAATAGATAATGATGATGTAATACGTATAAATCATTTATTTATGTAAGGCAAAGAAAAGGCCATCTAAGGGTGGGAATGAATAGTGAGCTAAGGTTTGAAAGAGGAGGTGACATTGGACTTGACCTTAAGAAGGAATCACATGTGCCAGGTAGTAGTGTTAGAGGAGGCAGGATGGTGCAGGGGCTGATACTGAGAGAAGTACCAGGGAAAAGTAAGGTCTAAGAGAACAGAGGTCTTTTCAAGGAGACTCCAAAGATACATCTGTGAGGTCCTCCTTGTGGTGACTCAGCTCTTAGGAATTTATAGAAACTTAAATTCCTGGGACCTGGAAACTAATGCTTGGTCCGTTCTGTAAAAACCCTCAGTTCTGTAAAAGTCAGAGCCTGCTTCTCCAGCTTGATTCAAACTGACCAATGAGAAAGTTACCTGTGGGCCAGAACTTTTTGAGTGGGGATAAAAAAGAGAAGACTGAGCCAGTTGAGCAGCATGGCCATTTTGAATTCTTCTGTGCTGTCCCTCTGCCTGCTGAAATAAAACTCTTCCTCTTTTAAACATGGTGTTTGAGTGTTCGTTCTCTCCATTGGGCCTTGTCTTCCTGTAACATTTCCGCTTCCCTAACTGGGAATGAGAGGATACCTGAGGAGAAAACAGCCTCAGATGCAGCTGGATGTTGCCACCAACCCTCTGAATACCCATGGGGGGTGGGGGTGGGAGAGGTATCCTGTGGTTGACGTGAACCCTGAGCTTTCCAGGGATGGATTTTGCATCCCTGTGTGGATGCCTCAACTGGGTGGAGGAAGGACCCCCTCAGCAGATCCTCGAGGAGTAAAACACTGGGAGAAACTGGCAGGCAGGAACTGGCACCTGCACTGGAGATGTCTGAGGCAAGGTAGGACCAGTTGGGACTGACCATATTTGAGTGGAAGAGGGGTCTGCTCATCTCCCGGGTGTTAGATCACTGGTAGGATGAGTGGGAGACATGAAAGAGTGTGAGTGTGGTGTGACCAAGATAGATACTGGGAGTGGATTTCCAACTTCCCCTCACAGGGCTGAGGGGAGTATTGGTTCCCAACTTTGGTACTGGAGAATGCCTCCTGTGGCTAAGTGGCAGTTCAAGTGGGAAACCAAGGCTGCTCAGATTAGGAAATGGGTTGGAATTGTGTTCATGTGAGTGCCTGGAGACTGACTGAGACTGGTAACAATAGTCGAAACTCTGGCTCCCCCCTTCACAGGGTGAAATGATTCTGTGACTGCCCCATTCATATCCCCATCAGTTGCCCTGTTTTTACCCCCTCTGTGACGTGTTTGTAGTTTGTCTGAGGGAAGAAAATGGGAAACACACAAGGGAAGCCCACCCCTTTGGGAACTATGCTGAAGCATTTCAAGAAAGGGTTTACAGGGACTATGTGGTAACTATGTCTCTGTGGACACTGAGAACTTTGTGTGAGCAGAAATGACACAAATGCCTTGTTCAGGTGATTGTAGTATCCTTTGAGATAAAATTAGTTTTAAAACTGTTATTAAAGTTCAAATGTTCAAAGATTATAAAACTGCCACCTCTGTAATATTTCTAAATTTGCTGGATTTTTCTATGAACTTATGTTTTTGCTTTTAAGCCTTTAAATTCTGAGGTCTAGAGAAGTAGCTATGGTGAGGCCTAAAAGACATGTTCCCTATATTTAGGCCAGCAGCTACAAGGCATAGTCTAGCCCATATGGCTCCTTCCTTTCTGTTCCAACTTTGGCCCCTGGCTATTGTGAAAGAAACTGGATGCTCCATTTTCCTGATTTCTGTCTGGAACTCTGCACCTGCTAAATGAATTAAGGACATAAGTATTGTCCTTTGTGGCCATCTTTGATGCCACATAGCCATGTGAGACTTAGGGGGACAATGGATAGACATCAGAGATGATGCCTATGTTGTGGTTTCAGAACATTTTTCAGTAACTCAAAACCTTAAAGTCATGTTATATTCTATAAAATGTCTCTCATTTGTAAAATGTAATAATTTGGTTGTTTAGATTGTTGGGGAAACTGAATCTTTGTCAAAGAATAAGATTCTTGCCTTTTAAACCTTCTAATTGTCAGTTTAGCCAAGTAAATAATTTACTTTATAGTAAACTGTGATCCTGTTTTGTGAAAAGTGGTTTTTTGAGAGTAAGAAAAATTAGACAGAAAGTAAAATGGAAGAAAATGTAAGAAAGGATCTTGTGTGGTTAATTTTGTCCTGAAACAGAATGGTTCTTTAAGAAGATGAAAGGCAAAGCTAACCAGAAGATTTAGAAAGTTTGAAAATTGTCTGTGCAGGTTGAATAAGGCTCATAAAAGGAAATTTGTGAAGAAATTTGCATGTGATCCAGTTGGCTATGTATTGCCTTTAGAATCTTTTGGCTTGTAATCCTGTTTGAACAAATCTTCTAAGCCTTTGATAGTTGGTAAACCTTCAAAATAAAAACTCTAAATTTTGTCTTTTTGAAATATTAAGATCATGAAAAGCCCGAGAAAGACATTAGGCTTATTTAATATATTAAAAATGTATAGGAAATATTGTCATATATGAAATGGTGGTTAATTTTCTGTGGATTATGTTTGTATATATGTTTAATATATTTAATATTATAAAATATTGGTCTGTCTTAGTGTATGTTGTCAATAATAATTTTAATTCATCTCAGAAAGTGCTTTTGTAACTGGCTAAGTCCACAGTTTGCCCTTCAAAGAAAGTAGTAGAAAAGGGTGGCAAGTTCTCTCGAATTCAAATTTCTGATGACTTTGGAGATTGAATACCAACAGTCTAGCATCAAACTTCCAAGACTTTAGTTATAAAGTTAACATGTCCATGAAATAAGTTATATGAAACTGAGCTGATTTGTTATGGCCATTTGTTTGAAATGTTGCTAATTCTTTCTGTGTTCTATTTTCTGGATGTCAAGGAAACCATTTTATATCTTTTAAGCTATTTGTAGCTTTGAGCAATGTATGTACTTATGAGCAAAATTTGAAATATTTATTTTTTCTTTCTCCTTAATTTCTCCAAAATTTGAAAACCATTTGGGAGTATTCTTCATTTCTGACAATACAATTATTTGCATAAGTCCAATAAGAATCTATTTTATTCTATAGGATGCCATGAAAGGCACTGGTTATTCAACCAAGGCTTTGACAGGAATAGCATTTTCAGATGTGCCTAGACTGCATTAAGGAGTTAAGGTTGACTTTAAAAAATAAATAAAAAAGCTGGCCAGATACCTCATCAATAACATTTCCTGATCTGCAGTGAGTAAAGTATGTCACTTTCTGATAGGTCTGGGAATCATAATTTGCCTTGGGATCTAAAGAGAAGAGGAATTTACCCAATGCATACAGGTATCTAATAGCACAGATGGAACATGGGTTCATGGAAGGCTTTCAGGTCTAACCTGAGATTACTTATAAAAGGTTCCAGTGAAGACAATTTTAAAACAAAGAAAAGCCTAGATGGCTAGTAATTATTCTTGCTATACTTTATGCAAATAATCAGACCCAATATACTGAAAGTACAGTTTATTTTGGCAATTAAATTAGTTCTGCTATAATTTTTATTTAGTAAAGTGAGAAATTACCAAAAGGAAAGTGGTTCAAAAGGGGGGGGGGGAACAACCTGGCCCACCTGTATTAGACTCCAGCCTTGTCTGTAATACCAGCTCATAAAATGAGACATAGCTATTTAACTAAACTGATCTGTTAGATGGGACTAAGAGACTGGCCAAAGGATATAGAATTATATACAGTAGTTATATTTATTATGAAGCCTTAAGACTCAAGAAAGGTCACCTGTTGGCTACACTGAAAAAATTTGTGCAGTATTAAATGCTATCTACCTCAGGAAAAATTAGAACCTGAAAAAAAATTCCCAGTAAGTGGTGTGGCTTCAACTCAGCTTCATAAATGGCTCCACACCCAACTGATATTCAGGAATATTCACTTGAATTGCCTAGAACTTTGGATCAGTTGTGTCGGGACTCTTAAAACTAGGCATTATCTTAAGAACTGTGCTAAGATTGTAAATAAGAATACTAATGTTCTCATAGTGCGAACCTTAGCCTCAAAATACAGAACTTGTAAATGGTTTCATTCTCTTACCCTGGACCCAAACTTGACTTTGTCCATGTCAGTGTAGGGAAACCAGAAAGCCACAAATGTATGCAAGGTGGCTGAGGTCATGCAAAAGCCAAATGAAAGCCCTAGGGATTTCTATGAAAGACTGTGTGAAACATACAGACTGGCCAAACCGTTGTATGAAGCCACAAAGGGGGATGGGAGAAAAAGGGCTAATTGAATAGAAACCTGACCAACCAAAAGCCTTCAAGAGGCTAAAGAAAAAACTGTAGGCAGCCCTGGTGCTAGGCCTCCCTCACCTGGCCAAGTGTTTAAACTGTATGTCTCAGAAAGAAATAGAATAGCTGAGGGAATGCTCACCCAGAATGTAGAATTCAGGGCAAGACCAGTTGTTTATCTCTCTAAGCAACTTGACGGGGTCTTGAAAGGATGGCCCCCATGCCTAAAAACACTTGCAGACACTGCCATGCTGGTGCAAGAAGCTGAAAAGTTTACTTTGGGACAAAACTCAAGAGTCTTGGGTACCTTACACAGTGGTCACTTATGAATACCAAAGGGCACCATTGGTTGACCAACTCATGCCTCACTGAATATCAGAGCTTACTATGTAAAAATCTAAGATTGCTTATACAGGTTGTCTGCATGAGGCACTTATGACAGAAGGAAAAAGAAAATTAAGAGGCTTCTGGGGAGATACTTCTATGTTCCCCTGTTTCCCACCCTTGCCAAGAAAGTCAATTAGCATTGTGTGACATGCAACCAAAACAATGCTAAACAGGGGCCATCCCTGCCACCTGAAATTCAGTCCTACAGGGAAGCCCCTTTTGAAGAGGTGCAAATGGACTATATTGAGTTGTCCAGATATGGAGGAAATTGGTATTTACTAGTTCTGATCTGCACATACTCAGGATAGGTGGAAGCCTTCTCCACCAGGATAAAGAAAGCTCATGTTGCCTGGAGAAATGATCCCATGGTTTAGATTGCCACTCTAGACTGGATCTAATAATTGACTGGCCTTTGTTACAGAGAGGGTGCAAATGACAGCCAAAGCCTTGAATATCACCTGGAAACTACATGTGGCATATAGGACTCAAAGCTTGAACAGGGTAGAGAATATGAACAGAACCATAAAAGCAGGACTTAGTAAACTCTGCCGGAAAGCAGAGCTTAATTGAATACAGGCCTTGTCACTGCTATTGCTCAATATTAGGCTACCCCTTCTAAGAGGTCAAGGCACTCCCCTTATGAAATAACATATAACAGGCCTCCATCAATCCTCTACAATTTACCAGGGACTCCTAAAAGAACTGGGAGAGACTGAATTAAATAGAAGCCCTAGGAAGAGTAGTAAAGAGGATCTCTACTTGGGTAATTAACCATATTCTGTTTATTCTTTTGGGTCTGTACACCTTTTCTCTACATGGGATCAAGTCTAGGTCAAGGATTGGAACCCAGTCCCCCTTAAACCAAGGTAGAAGGGACCCTACATCATCATCCTGACCACACCCACAGCAGCGAAGGTAGATCCTCACCTGAATCCATCACAGCAGGCTGAAGAGAGCTTCACTGTCCTCGTGGGAATCAAAAACAGATCCAGCCAACCCCTGCAAGATAACTTTTGAGGTGGTCAACATGCCCTGCTTTGGCCACATACTAGGAGCTGGTTGGTCAATACACAACTGAAGCCTGAGGAAATTCCTCATGAGACATGTCTTAATTGGTCTTTGAACTTTGGGAAAGGGGGAGGAGGAATGTGATCTGTGCACCCAAACCACTAAGATAGGACAAAAGGTAACTCTTTTATAGCTTTTATGAATGTGAAGGCACCCACAAGAGAACTTGCGCTCATAATCTGATTCCATGCTCAAAATGTGACACAGAGAAAGGTGAAAACCCATATTACAACTCCACGGAGCCCTTCACCATGGTACAATTAAGGCCTAGGTAGAGGACCTAAGGGGAGTTATAGTCCCTGAAATCTGAATGCTGGTCCAGACAAGAAATATAGGAAAGCCCAGCTAGGTGACACTAAATTTTAATGTCTGCAGTATGAAGGTGCTGCAGTGGAAAGAGCTGGGAAAGAAACTATAGGACAGATAAGAAATACTACTGTGCCTCAGGTTTGGTAGAAAAGTGGTGTGAAGTTGAATGTGAAAGGTGAAAATGTATGATAGAAAGGTGAAAACCTGAGACAGTGAGGATTACAGCAAAAGAAATATTGTGCTCAAGAAAAGAGTAGTGGAGATAATTTGCTCTGTGGGTCCATGGAACCTCTGGAGCTAGTCTTGCAAATTAATAAATAAGTAAAAGTCATATGAGGCATAGTAAGGAAAAATTCAGACATTGACCCATGTCCTAGTACAGACTTGGAATGGATGAAGCCCTCAAAACTTGTACAAGTACTGGTTTTCAACCCTTGAAGAATTTAAAAACCTTACTAGGAGTACTAGGCATCATCAGATGTCTAGTCTCCTTCCACTAGTAGTCCTGTCTCCTTCCACTAGTAGTCAAGACTATACATTGGATAATAGGGACAGACATCAATCAGAAAAAAACAAAACAAAACAAAACAAAAAGCAAAACTGTATCACACTGTTATATATGAAACACTATGGGATCCTGTAGGAGTAAGCTGATAGTGAGACCACAAATTAAAATATACATGAAGTCTCAAAAAGGGGTAATGAGAGAGGATACCTGAAAAAAGTAAGGTCTAAGAGAACAGAGGTTTTCTCAAGGAGACTCCAAGGATACACCTGCAAAGTCTTACCTGTGGTGACTCAGGTCTTAGGAATTTTAGAAACTTAACTTCCTGGGACCTGGAAATTAATGTTTGCTCCCACTTTCATAAAATCCTACAGTTGGGTAAAGGGTGGAGACAGCTTCTCCAGCTTGATTCAGACTGACCAATGAGAAAGGTACCTATGGGGCAGATAGACTGGGGATAAAAAGGAGAAGACTGAGGCAGGTGAGGAGCACGGCCATTTTGAATTCTCCTGTGCTGTCCCTGTGCCAGTTGAAATAAAGCCCTTCCTCTTTTAGATGTGGTGTTTGGGTGTTTCTCTCTGTTGGGCTTTGTCTTCCTACAACAGTACTAGTTACCGCTATAGTTTTCCTGTAGCTTAGCACGTGCTAAGGTGCTGCCCTCCAACTTCCAGTGACCTCTATAGCTTGCAGCTTCTTTCTTTCTTTCCTTTCTTTCTTTCTTTCTTTCTTTCTTTCTTTCTTTCTTTCTTTCTTTCTTTCTTTCTTTCTTTCTTTCTTTCTTTCTTCCTTCCTTCCTTCCTTCCTTCCTTCCTTCCTTCCTTTCTTTCTTTCTTTCTTTCTTTCTTTTC
>CAUYPK010042584.1:0-29499 GCA_963574355.1 Loris lydekkerianus | reverse complement strand
CGTTTGAGTTCTCTGTGGATTCTGGTTATTAAACCTTTGTCGGAGACATAACCTGCAAATATCTTCTCCCATTCTGAGGGCTGTCTGCTTGCTTTACTTACTGTGTTCTTGGCTGTGCAGAAGCTTTTTAGTTTGATCAGGTTCCAGTAGTGTATTTTTAGTGTTGCTTCTATTGCTCGGGGGGTGGGGTGGGGGTCCTCCTCATAAAATTTTCACTGAGGCCGATTTCTTCAAGTGTTTTGCCTGCACTTTCTTCTAGTATTTTTATAGTTTCATGCCTTAAGTTTAAATCTTTAATCCAGTGAGAGTCTATCTTAGTTAATGGTGAAAGTTGTGGGTCCAGTTTCAGTCATCTACAGGTCACCAGCCGGTTCATCCAGCACCGTTGGTTAAATAGGGAATCTTTTCCTCATTGAATGTTTTTAACTGGCTTGTCAAAGATCAAATAACTGTAAGTAGCTGGGTTCATCTCTTGGTTCTCTATTCTGTTCCATACATCTAACTCTTTGTTTTTGTGCCAGTACCATGCTGTTTTGATCACTGTTGTTTTGTAGTATAGTCTGAAGTCTGGTAGCGTGATTCCTCCTGCTTTGTGTTTATTTCTGAGTAAAGGAAAAGGGTTTTTGTGTTGTGTTTTTTGTTTCTGTTTTGTTCACTGGTGTTTCCTTATTATTTAGAAAATAAGACTCATGAGGGCTCAT
This sequence comes from Loris lydekkerianus, assembly GCA_963574355.1. Classification (NCBI taxonomy): domain Eukaryota; kingdom Metazoa; phylum Chordata; class Mammalia; order Primates; family Lorisidae; genus Loris; species Loris lydekkerianus. The sequence goes on along the minus strand of CAUYPK010042584.1, from coordinate 28,798 downwards.
TATGTAATATTCGAATGGAACATATACACATTGTGTGTGTATGTGTGTGTGTATGTTCACTTTCTCAGATCTGACCAGCTATCCCACCCCTCAATGGCACAGTGTGTTCAAGACTAACATGCCCCCAGTGTACATTACCTTCATCTTTCCTGGTAAGGAGACCCTTACTTTTTACCTGGTTAAACAGCCATTTAGAGGACAAACTATGTGAAGCTGGACCTCACCACATGTCTAGGTTCAGACTGACAGGTGGAAAGGGAAGTCTCCTGCCCAGGTTCAGGCAGGAATCTCCCTCTTTCTGGCTGAAATGAGATAGCTGGAATGCCAGAAGTTTGAGCATTGCTGGAGCTTGGGTTCCTGACAAACACAGGCCACATCCAAGAACACTCACCTCCAGGCTCCTTTTAAAGCTAAAAGAAACACACTGCCATCTTAAATAAGTCATTGTTACTTTGGGTTTTTGGTCACTCAGCCAAAGCTAATCCTAAGAGATACAAATAGATCAGCAGATGTATATGTGATAGAGAAATAAGTAATTTTTCCATAATATCTTTATAAAGTTACCTAACAGTTGGGTTAACACAGCATTTTTTATGTTATTGATACATTCTTAATTTTGTGTTCACTAAAATCAAATTGGGTGGAGTGTTGCTTCTGCTGGTAGCAAATGTTGATTTTTCCTAAGAAACACAATTCCAACTGCGTAGCATGGCAGAGACCTTTGGATGGAACTGTCTGTCCTGCTGTTTCACTGCGTCTACGATCAGCGTTCACTGCAGGGTAGCTGCAGGGAGAGGTGTGAGCATGAAGAGGAATCATCGCCACATTTCTCCTTCCTCCACCTGGTTTCTGCATTTGGCTTGAAGCAAATTCTCAGGAAATCAATCCTGCATTTTCAAACGCATGGCAAAACAGCAGGCCAAAGATGCAGAGTAATTGTTTTTCCATTAACCTAATGTACTTTCTGTGAGCAAACTGATTCCTACCCAGGGCTTTAAGTGTTGTCTCTGTCCTCGTGGCCCCAGAGTCCTCTGTTACTCAACCTTTTCTTAATGCTTTCTTGATCTACCTTGAGATAATTCTTTCATCCAGTATTTTGTTGAAATTCATTTTATTTCCTTTCATTCAAGAAAAAAAAAAAATCCACAATAAATAAGCTTTTCATTACCAGCACCTCTCAAGCTAAGTTTTTCTCCTTAATCTTAGTGGGGATTTGTCCGTCACAACTGCCTTCTTGTTGAGAGTGACTGATACTTTCTTCGCCTTATGTTAAATTGTACTCAGACATTCCATAGGCTTTTCCAGCCTGGCGTTTTCCTGTTTGCAGCGTTTGTGGTCATGCTCTCATTGATGCTAGCTTCATTTCCTATGTTAATACGTCCACTTGTACTCAGTGGACTGAGCCAGAAGCCTCGGTGTGATCCAAGACTGTGACTTGGTTTCCTGCTGGCCCCCAACCCACCCATGACACGCATGGCTTGGTTTTTATTCTTTCAGCAGCTACCTTATTAAATTTCTCATTACATTTTGCCTGAATCTTATCAAGCATCTTCACCCACTCTTCCAATCAGCCCCCTTCTCTGTTTGGCTCCACTTTTCCGTCGCAGGCTTCTGTCTACTGTGGGAATGCAGACAGACATCCCATCTCGTAAGCCCCAAGCTGAGAAATGCTGAGTTGAGGCCCTGGACACTGCCTGGTTCTTGGGCCTTGTTTACCAGCTTTCCCTTTCCTTTTTCTCCTGTCAGCAGCTGTCTATGGGAAATTTGTGGCATTTGGGGTTCAGCCTGCTTCTTCCCACGTAGACTCTTATTCCTCCAGATGGCCTTGAGAACCCAGCTGTACTGAGAGCGCTCGGGCACGTGCCTGAGCCCTGGCCCTGGCTGAGAATCCATCAAATCTTATCATGTGGAATCTTCCAGACCACACTGCCGGAGGCTTAACAGCTGAGATGATCTTTTGCCTCTATCTCCAGTGTCAAGCATGGAACTTCGCATTTAGTGGTTTCTTTTCTTTTTTTTTTTTTTTTAATTTAAATCCATGTTTTATTCTTTCACAGATTTTTAACTTGCTTACGTAAATAAGTAAATGTCCATTTGAATCATCCCTGTCCCTCAAGGGAGGACTGCGGATTATCAGTTTCTCTCTGTCCTCCACCTACTTTTCCTGCTGCAGAGAAATGGTGAATACAGGTGGTTTCACTCTTTTCTTTATTCTACAGGGCACTGTCTATACCAGGGGTCCTCAAACTGCAGCCTGCAGGCCACATGAGGCAGTGCCATTATATTTGTTCCCATTTTGTTTTTTTACTTCAAAATAAAATATGTGCAGTGTGCATAGAAATTTTTTCATAGTTTTTTTTTTTAAACTATAGTCCAGCCCTCCAATGGTCTAAGGGACAATGAATTGGCCCCCTGTTTAAAAAGTTTAAGGACGCCTGGTCTATAGAAATAACAATAACTTCACGTTCTGCTGATTTTTTTTCTCTGAAACAAGGAGAAAACCCAACATCTACACCAGGCTCTGTTAAGTATTTTTAATTTCATTTTTAGAATTTCTAGCTTTGTTTACAGACAATTCACAGATGATTAAATATCAACGTGTATTCAACATTTGAGAATTTATTTCATGTGGGCAACTAACGCTTGGCATTGGCAAAACAATTTATAATGATTGATCAAGTCCTCGTGATCAGAGGAAAGAAAACACAGAACATGACCCATTTCATACTGGAAAGAAGGTTAAGGAGATGAGAAGGGAGTTTATGGTAACCGAGTACCTATTATGTGTTGAAACTACGTATAGAGGTTTGCACCCCGAGTTAAATCCTCACGAATAATCTGTGAAGTAGCTATTGTTATCACAGTTCACACGAGCACAGTGAGCTCCAGAGAGAGACAGCTCTGCAGGAACAAGCTGACATGCTTCCCGGCATCACCCGTGGAAATCCTGGTGTTAAAGCACCAGTGCACGCCTTACGTCAGAGACCTCCATGAACGTGTTCTTGAATTTCATTAGCTGATTTGTTGCTGGCTTTTCATTGTAAAGCTTTTTTAAAACTAAACTTTTAATTTCAGAATATTTTTAGATTTAAAGGAAGACTATAAGGAAGAATGGAAAATTCTCTCACACCCCACACCTAGTTTCTAACTATTGCTAACAGCTTACTCAGTGTGGCACATGTGCCACAATTAGTGACCGACAATGATACATTATTAAGTAAACGCCATACTTTATTCATACTTTCTTGGTCTTACTTGACGTATTAATAATCTTTCTTTTTGGATCCATCAGGGAACCATGCAATCGTGGCTCCTGAAGATCCTCTTGGTTATGAGACTTTCTCGGACTTTCCTTGTTTTTGTGACCTTGACAACACTGGTCAGGCATTTTGCAGACTGTCCCTTTGTTTGTACTTGTCCAGTACTGTTCTCCTGACAGTTTTTCCATCCATGAGCCATGAGCTGAGCCACTCCAGTGTTTCCCAGAGCTCAGTGCTTAGATCTATGTAGGAGGTTACACTGACTCTCTGAGGACTCCACCCAATACTCAGCAGAGACGATTCATGTGGAAGGGACCCTTGCAGTTGGCTCGGTACAGACCTGCTCCAGGTAGAGCTTGAGCAAGTTGGTATGGCAGTCAAGGACCTTCTCCTCTGGAATGTATCAGGGCAATCATCCATATATAAAAATAAACACAAATTAATACTCTGTGGCTGTTACTAATCCACAGACACACCTGGGCTTTTAATAGCTTTCTTCCCCCTCCATTATTATAATGTGTCTTTAATGCTATGGCACTTTAATGGAAAATTTCTGAATGAGAAAACCTTTTAATGCTCAATTGCTCCCAGGCTTAGGCTCTTCATATTTTTTTAAGCACTGACAAGTACCTTTTGGGTTTCAAATCTCCAGAGATGAATGTTGGTAAGAATAAAACTGAAATGAATGTTACGATAATGTGGCACTGAACTTCATATCCTGCCTATTCTGAAGGTTTGTAGGACTCTGTGGATTAATTGTGAGAACTCAGAGAAGAAATTAAGTAGACAGGTGTCACATATGCTAAAGAAAAAAAAGTTAATACTGCTTCTCATAGGAAGCTGGCTTTCAATAAATATGCACTGAATTAAATCAGACTAAAAGGGAGAAGTGACAATGGCAGTGATACATTGATGATAACAATAACCATAAATAATAAAGATAAGCCAACCACTTACTGAAAATATTCACAACTTGCACTTATGAATGGAGGCTGTACAGTAAGTCCCTGAGTTATAAACATCCAACTGATGTACGTCTCACACCTGTGAATGGAGGCTATTACATGGAATAGGTAGATGAACCTGTTCTAACTTACATGCAAATGCTACTTAAGAACAAACCTATCTCATTCATAACCTAGGGACTGCCTGTGTATAATAGGTTCTGTGCCAAGTGCTTCCCAACCATGGCTGTATTTAATCCTCAGGGAAACCATAGGCGGCGGGCACTGGTTTTGTTCCCATTTTAAGATAAGGAAATAGAGGCTGAGAGAAGCAACTCTCCCATGGTCACGTGGCCAGTAACTAGAGAAACTGCCTGAGAGTTTCCTACCCTCTCAGAGCAGCACCGCTTAATAAAAGAGGGACACAGGTTGGAAGGGAGCAAGCTGAGTCCGAGGGGACATTCTTTGGGAAAATCTCACAACACAGAGACAGCACTACCTCCCATCCCTGGTCTAAGGAGCCGGGCAGTTAGACAAACATGGAGCCGCATTCCAACGTGGAGCATGATTTAAAGGCTTATTTGACTCACCTTGCACAGAATGACTCTCTGTACACAGTTTCAGCGCTTAACTTCTTTTAATACCCATGAAAGAAAAAGGAAGCTTCTGTCGTGTTTTAGCTTTAGGTGAGTAGCTTCCTGGACTACTGAGAAGCCTGATACAAGATGACCAGAGGCTGGCAGGTCCGCCAGGACTTTGAAGAATCAAATGTTTCATGTCTGAGACCACAAATCCAACCCACATTGGCTTATTACACAGAAAAATTGTATTTGCAATTTCCTGCTTGCTTATGATAAAATGCTGGCTGGTTTTTCTACGTTCCCTTAGGGTTGACAGATAGTTGTAAGCCATGGCGCACAAGTGGTTGCCATTCTTACTACCCTTGGGACCGTACATTGATGGGTCTTGGATCTGGGTGAGGTGAGCAAAGGCCACCCACACCCACTCTGCTTTGCCCGCCATTTTGCACACTGGGAGTCAACCGTGCTGTGACTAGTTTCCGTGTACACACATTACTATGACCCCAAGTGTGCTTGGAAAGCTCACACATTTTTCAATAGTGCATTAGTTTGTAATAAACTTTGCAAAATGAGAAGCTCTTTGTTTAATACTAGAGTGCATTAAGAACCTGGCACCAGCGCAGGAGGAAAGCTTGTTCTTTTTACATTTACCAGAGAGATTCAGTGTCACATAATCATTCCAGAAATTTCAAAATAGCTTCTTTTATACAATATCCAAGAAGTATTGACCTCTAAAACATTCCTCTGAAGCTTCATCCTCACAGTCCTTTAAATTATCTTAGATATTCCACTCACCTATGCTTCCTATACGGACGGCAGGGTCCAAAATCATGTTTCCTTTGAGGCCCTGTTCAATGTTCCTGTTCTCTTCAGAGCTTCTGGTCTGTTTAGACTTTTGACAAATGTTACTGCTATTAAGAGGAAGGGAAAGGTTTTGCTGAGTGTTACAATTCTGGGCCCATGGAGATGGGACATAGGCTTCCTGTATCAGATCACACACCTAGGTTTGGTTTTCTCCACACTCCCTACCCCCACCTCACAATGGTCCATCTTCCAGAGATGCTGTCATCACAGATGTGGGATGATAATGACACAAGTGAATGGGAGATACGCTTGTGACTCTTTTTGTAGCTACACAAACACACACAGTTACAACGTAACTCTCATTCAGTTGGGTGGTGCCTGTAGCTCAAAGGGGTAGGGTGCTGGCCCCATATGCCGGAGGTGATGGGTTCAAACCCAGCCCCGGCCAAAAACTGCAAAAAAAAAAAAAAAAAAAATTAAAAATAAAAATAAAATCCGAAAGTCATGTTAAATTTAGCTACATCTATTGTTCTTTCTATTTGCTTCTAAATATAATCATGTAGCAGAGAAGAGAGCAGGCTTAGCCCTCACGGCCAGTGCCTGTGTGGGTCATGGTCCTGATCCACAGTTTATGCCAAATCTGGGGGATCGAGACTCTCAAAATCCCTTTTCCCTCCCGTCTTTGTCCACTCATTCTGCTGCCTTCCATGTTAGTTCCTTCCCCACTTTTCATAAGAAACCCACGTAAGGCCATTCAGCCCCTGAGTTCAGTAGACGTTGGTAAAAACCTTGGCCTCTGGGGAGGGTCATCACGGTCAGCACCTGCCCAGCCACAATGGCTACCGCTTCCCTCTGCACCTCTCCCAGTTCTCAGTCCGCCTTCCACAGTGGCTCCCAGAAAATGCCCTTCCTTTCTCTCACTTAGTCAGAATCAGCTCCTCATCCCAAACTCAGTCCGCCTTCCACAGTGGCTCCCAGAAAATTCCCTTCCTTTCTCTCACTTAGTCAGAATCAGCTCCTCATCCCAAACTTCCTCACAATAACTTATCAAGATGTTGTGGAGAGGAAGGTGAGTCTTCTTCGCCCCATTCAGAAAGCAGTTGGTACTTGCACTCTCCCTGGCTGAGTCTGCCGGGGCTGCCACAGCGCGGCACACACAGCGTGGCCTGAGCCACAGACGGGGACTTTCTCACAACTCTGGGGCTGGAAGAGATCAAGGCGTGGGCAGGCCGCCTCCTTCTGAGGTCTCTTGTGTAGATGGCCTTCCCTGGTGTCTTCACCTGGTCATCCCCACACCTCTGCATCCTAATTACATAGACATCAGACACATTGGATTAGGGCTCAGGCTAATGACCTTATTTTAATTTAGTTACCTCTCTAAAGATGCTACTGTACCAAGTGCAGCCACATCCTGAGGTGCTGAACAGTAGGGCTTCAACATAGGAATGGGGAGACCCACGTGAGCCCCTAATCTTCTCCTTACCTTGTAGCTCAGAGAATGGATAGACATGAGGCTGGAGACCTGGCCTGATTCAGTCCTGTATCCTCCATGCCGTGGGAGTGCCTAGAACACAGCGGACACTGAATAAATCCTAACGTTATGATGGTTGGTGAAGTTGAGGTCAGGTCAGGGGTTTAGCACAGAGCAAGTACAGGGTATCATACCCTGCTGGGTTCTCCCAACAGTTCTAACATGATGTTCCGAACTACGTTTTAGGAGGAAGTGGGGAAAGGAAGGAAAATGGTAAGCACATATATGATGTTAGAAAATATAAAATAAATTTACTGCTATTGTTATTTCCAAAAGGTGGAGTCAGGTCTTGGCTGCCCCATTCCCAGTGCTCTCCAGGCCATTTGGCCTATTACTGAACAGCAATGTTTTCCTGGAGTCCAGTTTCAGAAGACCAGTGTTGTGACTATAACTATCCTTTTATTTAAATAAGAATAAATGTTAAAAACACAGTTTTCCCCCTAAATTTGGGACATTTTAAGAAATATAGAACCACTATTTATATTCTTCAATAAAAGTTATTTCTTTTTAAAAGTTCTCAACTGTGCCCAGATGGGTCCTCACCCAATCACACATCACTAATTACTTACGCTAAACAGGTTTGAGAGGTTGATATTTCCAGTACCCATTTGAGAATCTGTGTTGTGGCTGGTCTGTCTTAGAATTTCTTGGAAAATTGTGTTGAAGTCATAATACTCGGCCCATACAACTATGAAAATCAGATACCTATTTCAAAACAGTTCATTCTGAGAAAAAATGTGTAACTTACAGGGAAATAAAATAGCCCTTCTCTCATTACACTGTTTTATTATTTTCTCTCAATTTCCCACATTTTCCATCACCATAACAGCTAGGATTCCTAGCAGGCATCCCCTTGAGTCTTCACTCAAGTTAATCGAAGATGTTTGTCTTCAGAACTCTTGGCATCAAATAATGTTTAGCAGTTTCATGTGAACTCCAAAGAACCTTGTGTCCAAGGGCGTAGCTAGCCCATAACCAAAATAAATAGAACTTAGGCATCAGCAGAGTATTCAAGAAGAGGGGGGAGCATATGATCATTGGACATCTGTGGTGGTGAGAAAATAAATGTGAAAGGGTCCTGGTCTTAGGTGGGTCTAGAGAGAGGAACCAGCAACCCTAGAGGCCAGCAGCTCTGGAGGGAAGGTACTAGGCAGGGCATCTTCAGCCAAGACCTTCCAAATGCTGTGCTGAGCCCGCCCTCCTTGGCTGCTGTGCCTCATGTCTCTGATGTCAGTGTCAGACTGAGAACCACTAACTCCACCCCTGACACTGCCCTATCCAGTTTGACACTTCCCACATTCTTGGAAGCCCTCAAGGGAACACAAGTGGAGAACACAAGGGGACTTTCCTAATTCTTTCTGCCTCAGGTCACCAGAAGTTGAAAGGTATTTCAAAACAGGGCCACTGCACCTTAACTTGCCAGTGTCATGCCAGAATTTCCACCACCAGATGCCATAATCCAGTAAATGTCTTTTCACTTGACATTTGTCATATGCTTGTCAACACCTTTCCTTCTAGGAGACCATGGGGCGGGGCACTTGAAGTGCTGAGGGAGACACAGAGCTGGGGACAGAGCCACAAGTGGAGATGAGGTCTTGGGGAGACCAGCAATTGATTATAATCTTCCCTCGGAAACAAATCGGAGACACAATTCAAAGCTGAATCAATAAAGGAAAACAATCTCTGGGAAAATGGGGGATCTGAACTATACTTAAAGCTTACTTCATTTTTCTGTTGCTCTTGGATTACGGAAAATTGAACTCCAGAAATAACCTCAGGGGAGCTTAGGGTCTAAGGTTCACCAAAATTTTTCTTAGAAGTCTAAATAGTAAACATTTTATGCTTTATAGATCAAGAGATACAATCTGGGATGTTCTATATGTATTCACATAACACTTAGCAGGATGTCAAAGCCAGCCCTGGTTTGTGGGCTGCAGAGAAACCAGCAATGGGCCCATCTTCCATTGTTGATCCTTGAACTTTACTGTGATGTTGACAATCTATCTTCTCTTAAAAGAGGGGAAAAAAAAAACAAAACCCAAAATGGCTTTTCTATGGATAAATATAAGTGTAGAATCACACTTGCTAAAATCAGTAAAGTGACTTAGATCTGGTTCACACTCTTAACAACTTAATCTAAGTACTTGTACAGGCAGGAATATGTAATGGAGTTGGTTGGCCTCAAGGATCTCAAGACAAGATTTAGTTTTCCCCAACTTTATGGTTTCATTGTTGGTATTTTAAAAATGGAAGAGAAATACTGAGTATGTCAACCCCCTGTTATTCCAAGTGAGAATGTCACCCCCCCCATTATTCTGAGAATGTCAATTCCCCGTTACTCTATCCTTCCTTCTCTGCATAACAGTTGATGAACTATGTTCACAGAAAACACTTGGGAGTAAAAACAATTGCCTTATTTTATTTTTTTCTTTTCCAATATAATTTTATTTATTTTTAATAAATCATAACTGTATACATTACTGCATTTATGGGATACAATGTGCTAATTTTATATACAATTTGGAATGCTTACATCAAACTGGTTAACATAGTCTCCACCTCGCTTACTTATTGATTGTGTTAAGACATTTATACTCTACTCTTAATAAATTTGACATAAATAAACCCTTGCAATGTGCACAATAGGTGAAGTCCCACAGATTAGCCTCACTCCACCCAGCCACCCCCCCCTTCTCTCCTATATTCTGGGATATAGTTGTGTTTTATCTTTCATATGAAAGTGTAGGTGATTATGTATTGGTTTCATAATAGTACTGAGTACACTGGATACTTTTTCTTTCATTCTTGAGATACTTTACTAAGAAGAATATGTTCCAGCTCCATCCATGTAAACATAAAAGAGGTAAAGTCTCCATCTTTTTTATGGCTGCATAATATTCCATGGTATACATATAGCCGATGATATTTTAGAAGCAGAAATACAGTATTTTCAGTTAGTGGATAAAAGGGATCTCAATTTTTTCCCCAATAAGAGTTGCTGAGAGCTCACTTGGGAACACTGTGCATGATAACTCTAGAATCTAAAACAATAGCTATAATACACACATGGATGACTTGAAGGTGGGCATGTTAAGCCTCTATATGTTGATGGCAGCTTTGGAGATAATTTTACACATTGTTTGGGTATATTGCAAAATTCCTAAGTGAATAATATAATTACAACTTGAACATTCAAGGTATGTAACTAAATCATATATTCCCCCATAATAATCTAAAATAAAAAAAAATTTTTTTTTTCTATGGTGGATGCAAGTCTTTCCAGAGTGAGAGCAGAAACCCTTGTCATCAAGTCAGTACAATCATCAGGAGGAGGGAGGGTTAAGGCTTCAATGAGGGTTATAGCATCCTAAAAGGCCATCTCAGAATTGGATTTATTTCAAGGGACCAAATAATAAAATTTGCTATGAAATGGACATAGAAGATGAGGGAAAGGAAGACAAAGATGAATCTAGATTTCTTGTCTGGGAAGTTGGGGAGATTATGGTACTATTTCTTGAGATGAGGGAATTGTATGGGGGAGAATTTTAAAATTCTGTTTTATATGTCATACATTTGAGACTCCTCCAAAAGGTGCTCTCATTTTTTCTGTTTTCTCAGTGAAAAAGGAAACAGAAATATCAACTGATAGTGAGAAAGGAAGTTGGTATTAAAAGGTTTAAGAAAATTCAGAGGATTTGAATTAGCTGTTCTGGGAGTGTGAACACAATTTGTAAAGAAAATATAGGATTATTTGAGCAGTGCTAAGGATCTTAAGATTCATGGTCATAAATTTTAAAAGAAAGGTCAGTCAGCATAATTGCATATTTTTATCAGGCAAGTTAAGCCATCAGAGTGCAGGGACAAAGTGGGCAGGGAATCGGATTTCAATGGTGCTGAGGCTCTGACAGGCACGTGTGGAAGTGCTGAGCAAGGAGGAAGCTGTGTGGAATCTGAGTCCTGGGAGTTGAGGGGGATATAGACATGTTGGCCCCAGGAAGTGGTCAGGCTTTAAGTCTTATACTTCAGTCAAGTATAAGACTTGAAAATCCTAGGGCAGTGGTCACCAATCTTTTTGCACCAGGGACTGGTTTCGCGGAAGACAATGGAAAAATTGTCTTCCATGAACCAGGGTGAGAGGTATGGTTTCAGGGCTATTCATCTCGCCCCAGATAATCAGCCATTATACTCTTATAAGGAGCCACATCATAGCTCCCTCACATGCACCGTTTACATGGGGTTCCCACTCCTGTGAGAATCTAATAGGCCCACTTATCCTACAGGAGGCGAAGGTCAAGTGGTGAGGCAGCAAAGGGGAGCAGCTATAAATACAGGTCAAGCTTTGCTTACTTGCCCACCACTGGCCTCCACTGTGCAGCCTGGCTCCTACCAGACTACAGACCAGTCCCAGTCTGTGGTTCTGGGGGATCTGGGGACCACAGTCCTAGTATAGTCAGAGCCTGCTAGAACCGGGCTTCAAGGTTGGACTGCTAGGTGTACCAAATCACACAAGATGCTCAGTTATGTTTTAATTTTAGAATAAAAATGTATAATATTTTGGCATAAATGTGCCCCAAGTGTTTCATGGACATGCTTATTCTAAAAAAAAAAAAAAATCTGAAATTATTTATCTAAAATTCAAGTCTAACTGGGCATTCTACGTGTAATCTGGCCAACCACCCCAAGAGAAAGTGAGCAGTGATGTTTGAGGTCATCATCTGAGAAATGAGGACTGTGTGGTGACGACTGGGCAGTGGGGCGACCCACTGGCAAGGGGACTTCTGGGGACCGAGCATGAGCAAGGTAGTGGGGAAGGGGCTTCGGAGGGCTGGGAGGAGGGCCAGGAGCTGAACATCCAGGGCTGCCAATGAATCCCCGAGATACTAAATTTGTGAAGAAGAATAAAAATATGAGGAACAGGGAGAGAGTGAGCCAATATGTCAGGTGCTGAAATCTCCAGCAAATGGCGGGAAAAGACAGTCGGCGTTGCATGCAGCTGCAACCTGGGGGCAGCCTCCACAGAGGGGAAGCCAATGACTACAGCACCCACTCACTTCTGCAAAACCTGGACTTGTAAGAGAGAAGAGCAAGAGGACGTGGTTGGCTAGAGGCGCTGAGGAGCAGAGAGGAGGTGTGCCCCCACCCCAGTGTCCAGGGGGTGAAGGACAGTAGAAGAGGGCACTGTTGGAGAGGCTGGTGAGAGAGGCAGAGAACTCGGGGCAAAGACAGGTTTCAGTTAATCATGAAATTGAACTTGAGAGAAGGCTTTAAGGCCACTAATGACTCATCAGTTTATATCCCATGAAGCTCATGGGAGAGTTGGGGCCGTGAACAGAGAAGGGTGGGAGATTTGGGGATGTGCCACATCAGGTGGGGATGACAGCCCTGGTGGTAAGGGGGTGGCTGCATCACAACTCAAGTAAGGAGGCAGATGCCCGGCTGAGTGGGCTGCACCCAGAGGTCACTTAGTCAGGGACACGCCACTGACCCCCTTATGGAATGATCTTCTAGGTGGTTTGCAGCAGGGAGTCCAGGGAGCCATGGCTCCTGTTGGGCGTGGGGATAAGGATATTATGATGTGAAATTTGCCAAGAGCATGGGGCTCCCTAGGCACCTGCCCTGATGTGAACTGAGTTAAAACCCAGGGATAAGAAATAGGTTGACTTCCTGGAGTCTTGGAGGTCACCTGAACCCTCAGCTTCAGTGCCCGTTAAATTCCTACATCTTAACGGAGAGGGAGAGAATGAAGTATAAGTTGAAAAGAAAAGAAAAATATAGACCTGACTGTGTATTTTCAAATGTTTGGAAGCAACGTTATAAATAATGAAAAATTTTAAATGTATGTAGCTTGAGACCGCATGCTGTCACCAGACGATGGTCAGGGCTTGTGTTCTGACAAACATCAGCTCCATTTTTTCACAACATCATTAGACAGTTGTGCTTAGTAGCTGCTCAAATCCAGTCATTTCCAGCTCCTGATCAAGCCAAAGCACTTAAGATTCAGCAACAACAATGACCACACAACCCCCCGAGGCTGGGGCCCTGCTGACCCCTGTCCTGATGCAGCCGAAGGTTCAAATTTTAGGTGTGGGTCCATATCATTGAGCAAGACATTTGTGACCCTTGGCAGGCAGGGTGTTGTCAGATTTATTTGGTTGTCACCGTTTTCCCTCCTCGTCTACTGTACATGCCGCCCATGTACAGAGATAACCGGAAAGGCCATGTGAGGGCAGGGGCTGGAAGGTGGTCCCAGGCCTCTGTGTTTTTTCTAACAATCGACCATGGACCACGAGCTTCTCACCATCAAGACGGAGCTGATGATGAAAGCTTGAATTTCCATCTTCCTTTTTCTTTTTTCTCTTCATTAGTTCATATTTACCTTCAAGTGAAAGTCGACATGGAAGCCTCATACGCAGTGCACACAGAAAGGATGCACACGTCTGTCCTAGGCAAGGGTGTTCTAAGATTTGCTCTGCACAACAGCCCTGAGCCTTGTTTTCAGCTTTTGTTTGCCTGCTAGGGAGCCTGTGTCCAGGTGAGCAGGGCTCTGTCTGGCCTCTGGCTGGCACCCGTCCCTGCTCCACAGAGCACAGCCGTGTCTGAGAGAGGCTGACAATCCCCCAGGGAGCCTCGCCAGCTTCCTGTTCCAGATGGGATTCTGGAACTCCGTGTCCTTCGCCGACAAAGTTATTTGATCTTCACTCGCTATGTGGGACTGCTATTTCTTAGTCAAAATAAATCACTTTAAATTGGCTTTGACCAGTAAGCTGGAACTGAGCAGTGTTTTTTTCTCCTCTCTCCCTCATTTTTGGAGCCTAAATGTACTATAATTAAGGCCATTATCAGCCACTGGAGTGGGGGTGGGGGCGCATTTAGCAGGCAGTGGGGAGTGAAGTAGCTGAAATATCAGAAATGCTCCACCAGTAGACACAGCGTGGGAATAATCTTTAAAAATGTTTTACTGTTCCCTCTCGACCATACAAGGCACGTTTTTTTCCTCAGGGACATGAACCTGTTATTGTTGATTTTCAGAAGCTAAAAATACGGGCAGTTTCCAAAATTGGCCCCCATTCTCTATCCAGTTTTCCAGGGCGACTACCTGGAGTAGTATACGAAATGCATTCTGCAATTTTAATAGAATTCATGGTTAAGACAGAACCGGTGGACTTGGCCTTGGATCACCAGGCTGTGTGTCCGTCTGCAGAAACTTTGCTGTCCATCATCTTCGTCTGGCTTTGGGTAATGTTTAAATGAGGCTGGGTGGAGCAGGCTCGGTGAACACTGCTCATGTTTTCTGCATGCCAGGAACCACAGAGGTTCAGAGGCCTGGTCCTCGGGGTTCAGAAATCACAGGAAGTGAAACACAAAGAAAAGAACAAAGGCGACCTCGGGGCACCCCAGACATCTGAGGAGTCTGAGGAATGACTTTCCTTCGCAGTTTTGCTGTCACAGAGGGGAGGTAATCAAGGTCATAACATGTTTCTTTCCTCTTCAATAATAGGTCCAAAGTTTTATATTTTGAAGCATAATCTCATTTAATCTTCATTTTCCCTCATTCTAGCATTCTTATTTTATTAATTAATCTCATGGGGAAATTCTTTAATCCATAGATGTGTACACTGGTGGTAAAGTTTTTGAGTCAGTATGTATTTTCTAATACAAGGTGAGCCATGCATTACAAAGGCCCACTCGGGGGAATATCCACACACAATTTGTGACACAGGCCCTGATTTCCAGTAAACCTTGAAACACAGGATTGTCTCAGAACTTGTCCAAATTGTATATAAAATCAGCACATTATACCCCAGAAATGCATTAATGAATACAGTTATGATTTAATTTTAAAAAAGAAAATAATTAAAAAAAATTGGCAGGTGTATCGCCCTGCAGTTTCCGCGTGTGATGGTGGGGTGAGGACAGAGGAGTGGTCAGTGTCTGCTGTGGCTTATTCTCTGTTATACTGTAGAATCGGGTGACAAATGCTATGCATCTTTATGAGACCTGCAGTGCCAAGTACTTTGAAAGCACAATGCAGATCAAAGTAGGCAAGCCGCAGGGTACACAGATCTCGTCAGCTTGTTTCTAAGTGACCAGAAAGCTCCATCTTCTTGGCACAGATGGATGGTTCCAATGGAGACACTTCAGGGAATGCCTCGCAGGGTACCAGAGGGCTCCAGCTGCCTGCAGATTGTCCCCTGCCACTCCCACTGTCTGTGACAACAAGCTTCATGCTGGCCACCTCCTCCCTGGAAGGAGCCCCCTGGTCACGGCTGCCTCCACTGAGCGTGGTGTCCACCCCTTTTTCCTTTGATGAACACGCCGTATTTCTTCCTATTTCCCACCCCCCCGCCCCTTCGAATAACCAGAGCTGAGTTGCCTCCCTTGGCCATATCTCCAAACACCTGACCACTCCCTGGGCGCCCCTTTCAACAGTCTCAAGAAAAGTGTGGCTTTTATCTTTGGGGCTGGTTTTCAGCTCTCCTGCCTCTTACCAGCTCTCTGATCATGAAAAAGTCTTCACTTCTCAGACATTCAGTTATTTATTTTGTACAACAGAGACAATAATATTACAAGGCTGTTGTAAGAATCATATTGGACGAAGCGTGTAAATTGTGTGGTCACACCAAGACATCAGTCCCCTTCCCATTTTCTATTGCTTTATCCAACTAACACCTGTGTTAGTTTCCAGGACTACCATAACAAGTTACCACAAATGTGGGGGCTTAAAACAACAGGCATTTATTCGCTCAGACTTCTGGGTCACTAGGGTGATGCTCTCTCTGAAGTCTCTAGGGAGGGACCTTTCCCTGCCTCTTCCCAGCTCCTGCTGCCACCAGCGATGCTGAGTTCCCTGGACTTACAGCCTCATCCCTCATCTCCTCCTCCACCTTCACATGGCCTCTTCCTTGAGCTTGGCCGTGTGCCCTTTCCGCTTCTTAGAAGGCAGCAGGAGCCAGTCCAGGCAGGAGCCTTCACTCAGCCAGTCACTTCCATAAAAACCCACTTTCCGATGAAGGTCACATTCTGAGATTCCAAGCTGACATAAATTTGGTGCGTCACTTTAATCCCCTATAACACCCTATGTAGCTATTACTTTTTTAGAAGAACATGGGCTCATTCCTTCTTAAAATCTCAAAAGACTTCTAATGGTCTTCATTTCTGTAAATGCCTGCTAAAAAGCGCATTAATTTTTTGTACTTAAAGCATACACAATGTGACATTTTCACCACTATTAACAGGTAACATCCTACTGCTGTGATTTTAATGGTACAAAATATTCTTTCACACCTCTGTGCAGTCCATCTGGCTTGCTGGACAAGTCTCTCCCAGCTGTGAATGTCACCCTCAAGTGACAAGTGTTCAGGGAGGTTTAGAGTCGATGCAAATCCTGTGATGCGTGTTATACCACCTTCACTTTCCAACAAGATATCTTGTTTCCAAACTGTTCTAAGAACAAATAAGGGGAAAAAAGTGTCATTTGTTGCAGGAAACTGGTACTTCTTAAAAATAAGATTTTGAAAAAAATTGAGCAACTACCCCATATTTCAATAATTGAGCAAAGTCTAGTATGTTTTACTATATTTATAAAATACTTTAAAAATCCCAGTAAAAGGCATTTAATAGCAGAGTTATAGGACCTTAACCCTAAAATGGTGTTGGAGATGCTAACGTTAACTCTCTTGGTTTGCAGCTGAGCAAGTTAATCTTCTGGAGGGTTAAGTGATGACTTCCACAGGGTTACACAGATATTTGCAGAAACCACAGTAATCTTCAACCTCCAATCCCAAGCTCCCTTCCACCACTCCAGTGTCATATTAGACTTCTACAGAACTCTTTGAATTAGTGTCAGCAACTCAGAAGGCTTATTTTTTACTAAACCTCTCAATCTTTCCTTAGCACTAACTTATTTAAAATGATGAGGGGAACTACTCCTTAAATCATATTTAAATTATAACTTCCTTCAAATTATGTTAACACAATCCTATTTTATATTAAATACAATATTAATTCAGGGCTTTGGCATGAAATCTACCTGAAAATTAAGTTCATTTAATTTTTTACTTTTCCAGTTCATTGCGATCTTACTTCCTATCAGTTTGAAAGTCTAATAAACAATACTAATACAGAATTATAGAACCATGTTATTTTCTTTACATAATCATAAGATTATGCATCTTTCTAGAACATATCTTTTCCCTGGGCATATGTGACCAAGTGCCTTTATTTCCTAAGGGCCATTTAGCAGCTCCTGTTTTTAACAGGTACACTCAGATAGGGAAGATTTCCAGAAACCATTTGGAATCTTCAGCAATCATTCTGGTGCAACCATAACACCAATTAATACATTACAAAAAGAGAGATCTTGGATCATATGAAAATACTTATTGAGCGTTTACTATAGGATGGGAATTCTGCTATTTTGGGGGGAAAAAAAGATGAAAAAGATCTAGAATAAATTCTACAAGATTCATAATCATGTTGTTATGGGGTGAATGTGTTTGTATTCCGAAGATCTTATGTTGAAGTCCCAGCCCACCATGTGATGTTACTTGGAGGTGGAGCTTTGGGAAGTGATTTGGTTTAGAGGAGGTCACAAGGGTGGAGTCCCATGATGGCATTAGTGCCCCTATAAGAACAGAAAGAGACATTAATCTCCAAGTGCCCACTGAGCACACAGGGAAGACATGGCCACCTGCAAGCCAGCAAGAGGGGGCCTCAGCAGGAACAGAACTGCACCTGCCAGCATCCTGGTCTGGGCTTCTCACACTCTAGAACTGTCAGAAAGAAATGTTTTTGCTTAAGCCATCCAGTCTATGACATTTTGTTATAGCAGCCCAAGCAGAATAAGACATCTGGCTTATAAACCAGTCATTAGAATACATTTGCTCAATTTAATAAGGTAAATAAGAAGGTTGATAATGTCAGCAGAGAAAGGCAGTGTCAAGAAAGTTTTCACACATACGCAGGCCTCGGCCCATGGGATGAGCAGGGCGTGGAGGGGAGCGTGTTTCTCCTGGAAACATGGAAGTAAAGGTTAGATTATGAAAGCTGCAGGGAAGCAGATTCCCCTCAAATCTTAGCTTGCCTACAGTTCATTTAATTCATTCATTCGAGAGGATTTTATTGGGGCTTGCCCTGCTCTGGGCACTATTAGCACAAACCGTAAGGCAAATATGACACCATTTCTGCCATAAAATGGAGTGGATCATTCTGTCTTAAGGTTTAGAACTCGATTGGCTACAAAGAATTTATAGTCCTCCTGCAGGTATTAACCAGCCAGCAGAGGAGACCATCAGCTGAGCCTCCACTGCAGGCCACAGGAGCCAGCAATCTGCAGAGATGAGATCGGGCGGCAGGACGTGGAAGGAGCCTCACATTTCCATGAGACCTGGGGGCACGGCACGTGGAAAGCAAGACCTGCATTCTCAGGCTGATGACTCCGGCAGCACTGATTTTCCTTAAGTTTTTCTCCCCAGGACTAATTTGGAAACACTAAGACACAATTTACAAAAAGAAAAAAAGGGAAAGAAAAAGATTTAATCATAGAAACTGCAACGAGGTGTAGCAATTAAAGGAACAATTGCCCAGTTCATCACCGTGCTCTTTCCTATTGCTGTAGAATAGATTACCACAAATATGGCCACACACTTATTACTTTCCCTCTTTTGGTAGTGTTTGTTTGGTAGGGACAACTGAAAAATTGCCTGACGTCATGCTCCAAGGGGCAGATGACCTCCCAATTTGTGCCAACATCAATAAAAATTTTCATCTTCTACTGTAATGATATGAAACATAAGCAGAACTTCTATCATCGCACAGCAAGTTCATTAAATTACTTAAAATGTAGAAACCTCTCTCTCGTTTCTGGGTATTTTTGATCATGAGCATTTCCACTGTGAGATTTATAATCTTAGCCTGAATAAGAAGAGACTGTTGAAGAAGCTAAGTGGGATCCAGTCAAGCTTGTTTATTTAGGCATCTCAGCCATTTCAATGAATCCTGATGGGACACTGGCTTTCAAGTGATACAGCTGTGGTATAAAGTTAAGTTCGTAATCTCTGCCCCCAGAGTCCCTATGTTCAAATCCTGCTCTACCACAACCCTGCTGTGACCCTGAAGTCCCCCCTGCTCACAGGGTGAGCACAGGTGAATCATTAGCTGTTACATTAGCTGTTTGATAGCTGGAGAGCTGGTGAAGACAAACGTAGCCACCCTTTTGGAAGCAAAGGTTGCTTTCAGCCTTTGTGTGTGAACTATTCTCAGCTTCAAAAACCTTCTGCGTTTAGGAGCCTTGGATTATCGGGCTTCTGTTCTTAGGTACTTTAAAGGGAAAGAGATTACCTTTCCCTGTGCATTGACCACAGCTTCAAAGTCTGAATGGTTTAGAGGGCTGTGTATAGACATCCCCAGAGACGCTCGTGAATTACCACTGAAAAGCACCGAGATCAGAAAAGATGACAGCTCTCCATGAAGTAGAGACTGTAAAATCCAGACGTGGAGTTCACCTTAACTTTCTCCTCCGTAGAATGTGGAGGAAGAAACTACTTACCTTGTGGAGTTGTTGGGAAGATCAAGGGAGCTGATACTTGTCAGGCTCAGGTACTGGCTCAGGGAATCTATTCTCCAAATATCAGCTGCTTCTATTATCAACATCAGCACAGTGCCATCATCACCGTCACCACCATTGTCACTGTCACCACCATCATCATTATTATTGTACCATCATCTGGCCTTTGCCGGGCTTTTCATCGACTTAAAAAGATGTTTCTTTCCTTTTCAACAATATCGCACAATTCCTACCCTTCCACCTGCACATTCTCGGCTCTCGGGCAGCACCTGCGGCATCACCCCGAGTGTTGCTCATTCCACAAACTCACGTTAGCCTTTTCTCCTCTGCTTTCTTTGTACCCTTTTTCTCAACAATGTCATGAATCTTTGATTTTTACAAACTCATTAGTTAAGAGATTTCCAGCTTGTTCTCCTTGTCACTTGCCAATTAGACGTTCACCTTGGTTATTTTGCATGAACAAAAAAAATTTCAGATTGATTTTAATGTTATCTCTCTAAAATAAAAGTTTGAACTGGGGTTCATTGATTTGATTTCACTAAGAAATGTAAGATGTAATAGAAGCCGCCCCAGTGGGAAGGAACCAGACAATTCTTGAAGTGCTATTAGGAGAACGGGGAGCTCTTCCTGCCACCCCTGACCTTTGTCTCGGCCCACGTGAAGAGGTGATGCAATGGTGGTCGACAGTCAGGACCACTGTGTCAGGATTCATGGGGCTGGGGCAGCAGGCTCCTTCTCCCTTCCCCACGGAAATGTCTCTCCCAGCCTAGCGAAGAGGGTGTCCAGAGTCTTACTTTGTAGAGACTGGGGCTCTGTCTGGGAAGGAGAGGCTGATATCTCATTCCCTCTTGGTCTGTAATTGGAGTCGTCAATTCTCCTTCCTAATTACTTAAGCAAAGTCGAGCACAGTGCTGGAGGGAAATGTCAGGGAAGGGGCAGCAGTCGTGAAGCAGGTGGCTCTCCACCCTGCAATGGCACAGGGGTAGTGAGTCTCCTCTGGTGGAAAATGGCTGACTTGAATTGTCTTTCCACCCAGCAGGACGATTTGCAGAAGTCTGGGGGCAGGGGGCAGAGCTAAGGGGTCCTAGAAGCATCCAAGTCAAGTCCCATTTCTCAGGTCAGCAAAAGGGTCTCTAGGTAAACATCACACCCTGCTACACGACACTCAGCAGGCAGAGTCTGGTCCATGGGGCTAACCATAGAAGGAGAGGCCCAAGCAGGGACAGTCCGTCTTCCACGGGAGTCCTCAGCCTGGGAGCACAGCACGAGGTACCCCAAGGTTTGCCCTTCCACTGCAAGCACCTGGTGTTTGGAATATAGCCTTAAAGACCAAGTGTGATTTGCAGATCATCTTTACAGTAATCTTGAGGACAGAAAACAACCTCGAAGTGCAGGAAGGGGACTCACCCCAACTCACAAACCCATGATAGAGCCAGAAGTTCCAAGCTCCATGCTCTTTTTCCTCTAACTCATCCCCAGACACTCAACACTCAACTACTTTCTGTTTATTTTAACAGCACAAGGGTGGAACTTTCGGTTTAATTCAACCAGAACCAAGGTCTGGAGGAGGGGTGACCACAGACCATGGTGAGGTTTGGCACAGATGCTCGGGACACCATCACAGGGTCACAATGATTTGTGTAAGTGTTTAATATGCCTTAAGAATCCAAGAGGATGTATTCTCCTTGTGATATTATTTTCTCAACTTCCCTGCTCCTGAATAGACCTTCCATGTTTACCAGTTTAACGTATTTAATTTGTTCATTTTTGTTCAGAAACAAGAGTTTATCTACAACTCCTACGGAAGAAGGAACTTCATCTGTGATTAGGCAGATAAATACTGTGTCTTCAAATAAAATCCCTTTAGAAAATGGGATGATAGTATAGTGATAAACCTTTCAAGAACAAAGCACCATCCAGACTCTAGAGCACCGGGAGTCTTCCAAGGCCTGTGTGGGGGCCGGGCCCAGATGGTGGGTCACCCAGGAGTCTGAGGGTCAGCAAGGTGTGCTCACTCTTCTGCACAGTAAGTCTCCAGGAGAGGAATGTGGCGTTGTGATGTGCTAAGACCAACAGACCTGAAAAGACTGAGGCAGAGCATTGCAAAAGACAAGTCTCAGCCCCGCCAGCTTGAGATCCATCAGTCCTTACACCAGCCCTAGTTCCTCCTGCAGAGTGCCCCCTGTCCAGGGGTTCTCATGCAGGCTGCTTCTCTGACTCCCAGCCCAGTGTTCTGATTGTGAAGATCTCTGGGCATAGGCTCTTCTCTGCCGCCTCTGGGCCTTGCCCACATCCCCAGTCTGGGTGGTCTTTCTCCCTTCCTGTCCATTTCTAATTGCTTCATCCACAGCCTCAGAGACCTGGACCAGGCTCCCCACGTGCCATCCCTCTGAGGAAGACACCCTCTCTTGCTCCTGAAATCCTTTTGCTGCGTCATCTACCAGCCCACATGGACATGGATGGGGCAGCATCTTCCCTGTGTGTCCCTGCCACTGGCAGAATCTCTGACACAGACTGAGATCAAGGGATTAGCAGTGAAGTGATGAAGGAATCAGAAAGGCATCCTTGGAATTCAATGGTTAAACTCGTCCCTAGTTATAACCGCTCTAAGGAAGAAACCAGGAATACAACACAGTTCAGTTTTAGTTTGGAGAGTTCCAGGGGCATCACCTGTCTTATGAGACATTCATCCCTTTCTAGGGAGTTTGTTCATTCCCTCAGTAGGAGCAGAATCTACAGAAAATAGGTGCTCCTGGGATGCAAGGACAGCAAAGTTCCCCTTGACTGGGCACGTGGGCAGTGATGATGGCGGCACTACTGGCATACAGACACAGAGACCATGGGGACACAGTGGCCAGGCTGGAGCTTTACCTCCCTGAACACATCCCAGGTTCCTCTGCTTTAAAAACAGCCACACATGCCACTAGGACCAGATGCCATTGCTCCCTCTAATTATAGAATCTGATACAAATAGCACTCAGCTGGTCATCCAATTTGAGTTATTATGCTGATTTTTAACCTGACTGTAGGAGTCTGGTACAGAAATCCGTTTAACACTATTTGAGTAATAGAAATACACAAGTCAAAGCAATAAATTCATGATTTCATCATGATAAGAAGTTTTCCTATCCCCATCTAGTCTCTTGACAAAAAGAATGAAGGCTGTTTGTCCTAGGATATCATTTGGCTGGCTTCCTTGCAGGTGTTCTAGTGTCAGAAGACTGTACAGAACCGCGGTGAAGTATGCAGCCAGCTACCACTGACCACACACGGGTCTGGAGCCACAGAAAAATCAGTACCAGGAAGGGAAGAGAAAACCCAGGCTCCCTGAAGCTGGATACCCTTGGGATAGGAACTTGTCATTTCCTTTCTATAAAATGTTGGATAATCTAACTAGGAATAATGTGTCTAACCTCTCAGAATTTAGAAGAGAGATTTCCTTCTCATGCACTGGTGTTCCCCAGCACAAAGTAGAGACAGAAAGAAGGAAAAAAGAAAACCACCCTATTCTGACAAACAGTGTTGGTGCACTCTCGAAATCTCATATAGCAAACCACGGAGAGGGCACGGGAGCTGTCAGCAACCTAGCTGCTTAGTGAAGGTGTGCTCTGACGGCCTCTCCCATCAAGGCACCTTCTCTCCAATCCACCCACCAACCTGCTGCAAGTGAGTTTCATATTTTTCTTTTTAAATTGTGGAATACGTGAAGGATAGAGCATAATTCTGGCTTGACCAGAGTCATATTCCTTCAGCACTTTGGAGTTATCAATGCCTTATTTCCATCCTTTTTGGTATCTGACAAGAATTCCACTGCAATTCTCACCTCTGTGTCTCTTCAACGTTCCTGTTCCCTCTAGCTAACTTCATGATTTCCTCTTTGTCTTTTGTTTCCAACAATTAGAGTAAAATGTGCCCAAATGTTTTGTGCTTGTTTTTACTTTATAACCTGCTTAACATTTCTGAGCTGTATGAGTCAGTCAATCACTCTCTAGAATATTTCTCACATGCTATTTTCCCTTCTTCTTTTGAATTTCTAATTATTCTAACTATTTTCTCTTCTTCTGGGTGTCCAGTCATCATTGGGTTTCCAGTGATATCAAAACAGTGATATTTTAATAGATCTTACTTGCCCCATTATTTTTATTTTTCAGTATTTTTCTCTATGTGTTCATTGTGTGTTTTTTGTGGATCTATTCTCAGAGCGCTGATTTGTTTCTCAGCCGTTATGAGCCCTTGATAGTGTTCTGCATGTCATTACTATGTCTTTCATTTGTGGCATTTCTATTTAGTTTTTCCTTTTACAGTTTTCATCTTGAAAGTGTGCTGGAACTTTTAACGGTGGGTTCTTGGGTGATCAGACAAAGAATTGAAAGACAAACACAGAGCTACAAAAACAGACTGGGACAGGACAGTACAACCCACTGCAGAAGTGACCATCACTGTGAAAAGGGAGCCGGAGAGAGGCCTGCCTGCCGCCCTCGTGATAATCCATCCACAAACCTTCCAGGGAGGCCCGTTCAGCCACACCAGGGAGTACCTGGCCAGAGGCTTTTAGTTGATAGACCCCTTCCCAGCTGACAGGACAACCAGGATGTAATAAAGAGTGCACGCCAGATTAGAATATTCAGAGTTTATTGAAAGACATTAAAAAGCTCTACAGAAGTTAAGACAAGGCTTAACAGTAGAGGGGTGGCAGTGAGGCTCACCACCCCCCTACTCAAATCTTCACTTCTTATACTCGCAAAGCTCTTCTTTCTCTAGTGCAGTATTCTTTCTTAATTTGCATGGTCCCAGCAATCCCTTCCCCACCCTCCCGTGTTCTTGGAGAGCATCAGTCTCCAACTCTGGTCCTGGCTGGCACTTGAGATAAGACCCTGATGTGAGATCAGCACCTGTTGTGGAATCTAAAATCCGTCTCAGAGCAGAGTCCTTCACTCTTCAGGAGAGATGACTTCCTCCACCTCCTCACCATGCCCCCTCTCAGCCAGCACCTTTGCCCTCTGGTTTCCTCTGCCGTTAGGTAAGTTCATTCCTGTGTCAGTCTCCTCTGGTCCTGCTCCTGGTTTTGTTGATTCGTAACTGTCACCTCTGGGCTGCTCCCTGCTTTTCAGAGACCCCCTTTAATCTCTCTTCTAATATTATTCATCTGATCTTTCATGGTATACACCTTTTTATTAGAGATGTTAACATATTAATAAGTTATTTTAAATTTTTACTCAGATAATTATACTATTTTTGTCATATCTGAGTCTGGTTTTGTTTACTGTTTAGTCTCTTGGGTACTTATTGCTTTTTTCTTTCTTTTTTGGGAGGGCAGTTTGTATTGTTGTTGCTGTTAAAAGATATCCATTTTATTTCAACTCTGAGTAAGTACAGAGGATGCCAAAAAATGTATACCCATTTTAAGAAAGGAAAAACTGTGTTAGGAATATAATACTCCATATATACCCATAACAAAACCCACACTTGATATATACCCATGTAATGTTTTATTTCTGCAATTACAAGAGGTGCTCAAATGTGATTTGTATTCATCTTTTGTCATGGATATATATTGAAGATTACAATCTTGACACAGTTTTTTCCTTTCTCTAAATGTGTATACATTTTTTCTTGTGCCCTCTGTAGTTTCATGCAGCGAGTCAGTAGTTTCATATAGCAAGTTAGTAGTTTCATGCAGCAAATCAGTAGTTTTATGCAGTCAGTAGTTTAGATTTATGCAGCGAGTCAGTAGTTTCATATAGCAAGTCAGTAGTTTCATGCAGCAAGTCAGTAGTTTTATGCAGTCAGTAGTTTAGATTTATGCAGTGAGTCAGTAGTTTCATGTAGCGAGTTAGCAGTTTTATGCAGTCAGTAGTTTCATGCAGTGAGTCAGTAGTTTAGATTCATGCAGCAAGTCAGTAGTTTAGGTTCATGCAGCAAGTCAGTAATTTCATGTAGCAAGTCAGCAGTTTCATGTAATGAGTCAGTAGTTTTATGTAGCAAGTCAGTAGTTTTATGCAGAGTCAGTATTTTTATGCAGTGAGTCAGTTTTATGTAGTGAGTCAGTAGTTTCATGCAGAGTCAGTAGTTTAGTTTCATGCAGTGAGTCAGTAGTTTAGATTCATGCAACAAGCCAGTAGTTTCATGCAGTGAGTCAGTAGTTTAGATTCATGCAACAAGTCAGTAGTTTCATGCAGGGAGTCAGTAATTTTGTGTAGCGATTCGGTAGTTTCCTGTAGCGAGTCAGTAATTTCATGCAGCAAGTCAGTAGTTTTATGCAGAGTCAGTAGTTTCATTCAGCGGGTCAGTAGTTTAGTTTCATGCAGCAAGTTGTAGTTTTATGCCCACTTTCCCTTCTGCATGTTCTTTTTTCTGAGGTTTGTGTTAACATAGTCAAAAGATCAAGAAACTTTCCTTTCTGTAAAGAGCCCAATATTAAATATTTCAGGCTTTTTAAGCCACAGGGTTTCTATAGCTCTGCCATTGTCAGTAGCCTCAGACAATTTGTGAAAAAGTGGGTGGGGCAGTGTCCCAATAAAGCTTTATTTGCCAAGTAGGTGGTGGGCTAGATTCCTCTCCTGGGCTATGTTTTGTTGATATTTGACTTGCTGCGGGCAAAGTAAGCCACAAAGCTGTCCTGCAACTGGGGAAGGGGGGGACAAGAGGAGCCAGGGGTAAGGGATGGGCTCAAGGGTCCTTGTTGCTATGATGACCTACTTTCTGAGTGACCCTCCGTGTTAGACAGCTGCATCCCTAGGCTTTGTGCCTCTATTGATTTCCGGCACCTTCTCCAGCTGGAGTTCTGGGTCTGAAATGTAACCCTGCCCCTCCTCCAGGGATGGGAGCCTTTACTCTCCTCCCTCTCCTTTGTTGCACGACACTGTCCCTGCCTGCCTTATCCCCCAGCAGATGAAGACTTTAGTGTGCTGGGAAGATGGAGAGGAGGATCCAGGTTGATTTTCATGGCCTTTCCACATCTGTTTTGTCAGGATTCCACAGTCTTCCCTTGAACATCTGGTCGAGTGTGAGATGGAAGGTCTGCAGGAGGTGAAACCCCTTTTCCCATTACCTACATCTTCTAGGGCACATGTTCCCACCAGCTTGGCCTTCACAGATTTATCAACCATCTCTGCAGAATTCTCCTTACTGGAGTCCTGATGCATGGAACCCAGGCCAGCAGGAGACCCTGGGGTCTCCCTCTTCCTACAGATACTGGTCTCTCCCAGATTTGGGGTTCTTTAGTTCCACTGTGACCTCAGCTATTAGGACCTTGTGATTTGCCCAGTTTTGTCCTTGTCCTAATAGTGTGAGTGATACTTTTTTTTGACTTTTTATGTCGCTGAGTAGAACCAGAACTCTCATTCATATTTACAGTCTCCAATCCATCTGGAATTTTGTGGTTGTTATTGTGTGAACTAGAGATCTAATTTTATTATCTTTTGTTTTATGGTTGACTGATTTTTCTTACTTAGTTTTTTTTTCCCTTTTTTTTGTAAAAATTATTGTTTTTAAAAATAGTTTCTATAATTTACATTCACCTCTTTAACAATCTAAAGCCTGCAAACTCTAATATTTCTGAACTTAGTATCTTACAATGTTTAAGTTGTTCCGCTGCCAGTAATGCTAGCTGTATTTTTTGCAGGATTTTCACAGAGCAGTTCTCCACCTGCGCTCTTTAATTTTGCAGTGGTACTTGTTTTGCATGTGTTGGTCCCCTAGGCCTCAGCAGGTAAAATATTCTTCCACTTAATTTTGGCTTTCCATTTAATTCTTCCAGATGGCTCAGCCATATCCCTGGCCTAGGACCTTTTTTTTTTTTTTTTTTTTAAGCAATCTTTCTTATTAGATTTCCTCATACCTCATGGGTAGCAGAAATTTGACTCTTAACTCAGGCAAGAATCTGGTCTGGAGGTTTAAATTCTCCTAGAAGACATTTTCTTAGAGGCAAAGCAGACCTGAGCTACTCCCCCACCCTGGTGAGCAGAGCTGGCCCATCAAAGCAGACCTGAGCTACTCCCCCACCCTGGTGAGCAGAGCTGGCCCATCAAAGCAGACCTGAGCTACTCCCCCACCCTGGTGAGCAGAGCTGGCCCATCAGTCTCTCTTCCCCTGCTTTGTGGTTTCAGGCTGTCAATCTGCACCCGGGCATCACCCACCACACACGGCAGGGCAGTGCTCAGCCAGCTCAGGACTGCACCTGTGGCTCTTGGGCCCCCAGTGCCTCTGGACCTGTAGTTCTTTCTTGGAAATGAAAACTCATTTGAAAAACAGAAAGACACACATGTATTACTTAGATAAAACTTTCTTTTAAAAAAGAACATTTTAAAACATTTTGCCACAGATGGGGTGATGCTTGGAGCACTAGCTGGGAGTGAGCTCTGTGCTGGGAGTGAGTTTCTCTGTCCCGGGGGTGAGCTCCTCTGTCCCCAGGGGTGAGCTCCTCTGTCCCGGGGGTGAGCTCCTCTGTCCCAGGGGGAGCTCCTCTGTCCTGGGGGTGAGCTCCTTTGTCCCAGGGGGAGCTCCTCTGTCCTGGGGGTGAGCTCCTCTGTCCTGGGGGTGAGCTCCTTTGTCCCAGGGGTGAGCTCCTCTGTCCTGGGGTGAGCTCCTCTGTCCCCAGGGTGAGCTCCTCTGTCCCGGGGTGAGCTCCTCTGTCCCGGGGTGAGCTCCTCTGTCCCGGGGTGAGCTCCTCTGTCCCAGGGGTGAGCTCCTCTGTCCCGGGGATGAGCTCCTCTGTCCCCAGGGTGAGCTCCTCTGTCCCCAGGGTGAGCTCCTCTGTCCCCAGGGTGAGCTCCTCTGTCCCAGGGGTGAGCTCCTCTGTCCCCAGGGTGAGCTCCTCTGTCCCCGGGGTGAGCTCCTCTGTCCCCAGGGTGAGCTCCTCTGTCCCCAGGGTGAGCTCTTCTGTCCCAGGGTGAGCTCCTCTGTCCCAGGGTGAGCTCCTCTATCCCGGGGATGAGCTCCTCTGTCCTGGGGTGAGCTCCTCTGTCCCGGGGGTGAGCTCCTCTGTCCCAGGGTGAGCTCCTCTGTCCCTGGCATGAGCTCCTCTGTCCCAGGGGTGAGCTCCTCTGTCCCGGGGATGAGCTCCTCTGTCCCCAGGGTGAGCTCCTCTGTCCCCAGGGTGAGCTCCTCTGTCC
>CAUYPK010042583.1:0-26493 GCA_963574355.1 Loris lydekkerianus | reverse complement strand
GAGTGTAGACACAGGTGCAGATACAGGTGCAGGTGCAGATACAGGTGCAGGTGGGAGTGTAGACACAGGTGCAGATACAGGTGCAGGTGCAGATACAGGTGCAGGTGGGAGTGTAGACACAGGTGCAGATACAGGTGCAGGTGCAGATACAGGTGCAGGTGGGAGTGTAGACACAGGTACAGATACAGGTGCAGGTGGGAGTGTAGACACAGGTGCAGATACAGGTGCAGGTGGGAGTGTAGACACAGGTGCAGATACAGGTGCAGGTGCATTAACAGGTGCAGGTACAGGTGGGAGTGTAGAAACAGGTGCAGATACAGGTGCAGGTGCCGGTGCAGGTACCAGTGATATGCATGGGTGCTGAGCTGGCTCTGTGGCCATACCCATGGGCTGCCTGGTGCTGCTGTGTCAACGATGCATACTGACATCACGCAAGAGAATCAGACCTCCCTGTACATTTCTCTGCAGTTTGCTATGAATCTATAATTATTTAAAAACTAAGTTTCCTTTTTCAAAAAGGAGAGAAACCAAAGGAAAAAATGACCAGATTCTTATTCTGTCCCTTTGATCTTGTTTAACTTGAGCAGTGATTCGGGTGTCTGGAAACCAAGAGACTGACTTCGGGGAGAATGTCATACCCTGTGCAGTGACAGGGACATGTTCTGAGACACATGTCATCCTCTGGAGATTTAGTCGTGTGAGCATCGCAGGGTGTGTGGCCACTGTGTGCTGCAGGGGAGGACCTGTGTGCCTAAACAAAGAGGGCAGAGCTGTGATGGCTTCGGGTGCAGGCGTAGATACACATCACGTCACAATTGTGTGGCCACCGTGCAGATGCCGCCATTATTGACAGAAACACCCTCATGTATCTTCTCGGCTTTAATTGCTTTAATTTTAACCTGTATCCTGTCCACTAGGAGATAACCAAGGAAGAGACCCAGACTCCACACAGCTGTGGTCACACAGCCACAGAATTTTAATCTTTTTTCTAAGCAGTCACACCTTTTGGCCAAAACATTAGGGTTTGCTTGCCCGGTGAGTAACAAACGACTCCCTGAGAACTGTAGGGGCTCTATGGCCAGGAACTTCTGCAGGTGGGGGGCACCGGGCAGATCCCCTGACCCAGGGGAGGGGGTGCGGGGTTTTTGGGTGGTGGGAGAGGGAGGAAACGTCATCCTCACACAGGGAGGCGTTCCCATTATGCTCGTGTGGTTACGTCCTGCTCCCTGATGGTCCAGTCCTCCCGGCATGGGGAGGGGCTTCAGCGTGGGAAAGAGCAGGGCTCACCTGAGTTCCTCTCCAGGCTTCCAGGGTCTGCCCAAGCTCTGAACAAAGGCTGGGGGCAGGCTGGCTGCTGAGGTGGTTGGATTCCTGTGGTCTCTGGAGACCCCCTCCTACTCACCCGCCCACAGACAGAATGTTCCCTGTATTCAGTTGGTTGATGTACCCCCTGCATCTTGAGACTGAAATCTTGCCTTAGAGCTTTCAAAGGTTTCTGAGTCTGCTGGAGCCCTTTGGAGGGTTTCGATGTGGATTTTCGGCTTCTCTAGGTCTGTTCAGGGCACCGCTCTGAGGCATGTGGTTGAGGCTGGTGTGGTCTTCTGCTTACTCTCTATTCCCGGGGCTGCAGTTCCTGCCTCTGTGACTGAGGACTAGGAACTGACAGACAGGTCACTGCTGCTCCTCAGGGTGGGGCTGAGTTGGGCGCAGTCCCCACCCTGACCTTCAGTGGCACAGGTCCCCTATGTAAAAGGATCATATTAAAATACAAAAGCCTGGCTTGTTCCTGGGAGCACAGTGGTTATAGCACCAGCCACATACACCGAGGGTGGCGGGTTTGATCCCATAGGAGTGAGGTGGATTTACGGTTTCATTCAGTGGAGCATTGATTATTATATTTGAGTGGAATCCATTCCTAACATACTCCTACAGACATCTAGGCCTGGAAATGTTTTTATGGTTTTTTTTTTTTAAGCACCACTTTTATTATGTACGATAAAATATTTCATTAGCTTGAATTGTATAGATTTTTAAAAATTCAGTGAAAGCATGTTTAATTTCTTTTAAAAAATCACTGCTGGGCTTTGAAAGCATTGAGAATATAATATGAAATTATGAAAAAAAAATACAAAAGCCTGACTCACATGAATCCAAAATGCATACACATCAAAGATTTTATTTAGCTTCTTACCTAAAGCAGGAGCCAGTCAGGTCTCCAGGGCTGCAAAGAGAATCAGCCACGCAGCGGGCAGCGAGTGGCACGGCTGAGCCCACAGAGGCTGCCGTCAGCACGCTCATTCTGCACACACTGTTGTCTGCTGTTCTAGGACAAAAACACTTGCATTACAGTCCTACAGTCACTTTCCCAGGATTCACACAGTTGCAAAATAGCGCTCAGATGATGAAAGGCAGAGTGGCTGTTTTTTCACCCATTTCAAAGCATTTGGAGATATTTTTCCCCTGACTTGTAACTCTTAAGCTTATTTTGCCAGTCCTGGAGGGGTAATACAATTTCTTCAAACTTTGAGGAGCTGTCCGCAGGTTAGAAAGAGATGGTGAGTGACAACGCGTTTCCTTGAGGCTTTTTCATAGAGTGTAGAAGTCTCAGAGTCAGCTGCTGGCTCGTGGAACCTGGCCTAAAATTTGCCCTCTGACCTCCTCTGGGTTTTACTCTTTCCCTGGTTTTGTTCCCACCCTCTGCAGCCGGAGCCCTCGGCCCAGAAGCGCAGCGCCAGCCGGTGCTGCATCTCTGAGGTCCTGCTGTGCCACACGTCTGTCACCATTAAACGTTCCTAATGACAGGAGCTCTGCACTTCTGGTAACGGCTCCACCTTCTTCTAGGGTCACCAGTTTCCTTTCCAGCCCAATCACTGAAGGCACCCACATCCCAGTGTTTTCATCAGAATCCTTCCCTCCTGGTGCAGCAGTCAATAAGACCTGCCAGTGGCCTGGACGTGGTTTGCAGAGGGCGCAGGAGGGTCGGTCCCCTGCTAGGCGGACCCCAGCCCCTCGGCAGCTGCTTCCTGTCCTCACTCTGCTGTCCCTGGATTGGGGGCCAATGGGGAAGGAGTTCCCTGCACCCCGGTCTTGTTAACTGGGAACAGGTCAGAGAAAGGGTGTTGAGGAAGAGTTACGATGTCTGGCCCCTGTTCTGACACTGCTAGTGAACAGGTGGTTCAGTGGGACCGCAGGTGCCCACATGAGAATGGACCCGCGGGGTCTCGATGTTGCTGCGCTTGCCTGCTGTGGCCACACAGGCTGCATGGGAGGCGCTCTCCCCCTGGAAGACCGGTGGAGAAGCTAAGAGGCCCCTGTCTGCTGGGGCAAGTGGGAACTCTGAGCTGGGACTGCAGGAATGTGCTGGTCCCAGGGTAAGTGGATGTTCCCATGGGAAGTGGTGAGGCATGTTGCAGCCTTCTCTGCACAACTGACCTAGAATCATTTTTTTTTTGGAGACAGAGTCTCACTGTTAACCTTGGGTAGAGTGCCATGGCATCACAGCTCACAACCTCAGACTCTTAGGCTTAAGCGATTCTCTTGCCTCAGCCTCCAAGTAGCTGGGACTACTGGTGCCCGCCACAACACCCAGCCATTTTTTAGAAACAAGGTCTCACTCTGGCTCCAGCTGATCTCGAACTTGTGAGCTCAGGCAATCCACCCGCTTCAGCCTCCCAGAGTGCTGGGAGTTCAGGTGTGAGCCACTGCACCTGGTGGAATCATTTTTGAGAACAGGGACAATCTTTAAAGGGAGCCAGAGGGCCTGGAGCAGGTTGCCTCCGCAGCGCCCCTGTCCCCATGCACCATGCCCTGGGTACTGTGCTGAGTGCTCATGTACCATATACTGGGTACTTTGTTGAGTGCTCACATAGCACACCCTGGGTACTGTGCTGAGTGCTCACATACCACATACTGGGTACTATGCTGAGTGCTCATATACCACACTCTGGGTACTGTGCTGAGTGTTCATGTACCATGCTGTGAGTATTGTGCCAAGTGCTCACATACTACATGCTGGGTACTGTGCTGAGTGCTCACATACCATGTGCTAAGTACTGCTCTAAGTGCTCATGTATCACACACTGGGTACTTTGCTGACTGTGTACTATGCCCTGGGTACTGTGCTGAGTGCTTACAGATCACATCCTGGGTACTATGCTGAGTGCTCTGCCTCACTTTTGTGATGTATACTGAGTGCCTGCTGTGTACTGGTCAGTAGGTACTGTGCTGAGTGCTCACATACCATGTGCTAAGTACTGCTCTAAGTGCTCATGTATCACACACTGGGTACTTTGCTGACTGTGTACTATGCCCTGGGTACTGTGCTGAGTGCTTACAGATCACATCCTAGGTACTATGCTGAGTGCTCTGCCTCACTTTTGTGATGTATACTGAGTGCCTGCTGTGTACTGGTCAGTAGGTACTGTGCTGAGTGCATTCCTTATATTGACTCAGATCCTTGTCTATACCCTCTAAGAGATTAACTCTATTATAAAAATGCAAAATAAAAAACAAACAAGAAATAGGCTCAGAGAATTTAAGAAATTTGCTCAAAGTTGAACAGAAACTAAGCCAAGGCAGGCAATGCCCCGTCATGGGCTGAAATCTCAGTATTAATTACAGCCACTGGACAGGCAGATGCACTTAACACTCAGAGTGACTTTGACATTATTAGCAAAGGAACAAAATTGACCTTGAAGGGAATTCGACTTTGGCCGGGTAGCCTGTGAGTCTGGCCATAACATCATGATCCTGGCCCACATACTTAAATCTGACCCTGGGCCTCTGCAAGAGTTGAGTAAGTGAAATTCCATAAATATTTAAGCGTATCTGCAGTTTATTCCCTGACCTCAGGAACAATAAACTATCTTGTCTGCTGTCCATAACCTTTAAGTCCAGCCCTTGTAATCCCTCACTGGCAAAAGAGCTGTGGGGCCACATCGCACAGTTCTGATGTAATGTTGCAGGTGCCAACAAGCCAGGCTGGCTGCTGCTCCACCCCCTTTTCACAACTGGGGTTGTCACAAGAGGCTGCTTCTTTACGAGTCCACTGGCCCCTGTAGCAGAAGTTCTTGGTAATGTGCAGGGTGGTGGGTCTCGGTTGTTCCCATCAAAGCCATCTCCTGCCTTTTCTGAACTCCCACAGAAATGAAACTGGTGATGTGGAGGCATGCTCTGCCCCTCAGCTGTGACATTCACTAAATCCAGAAGCTCGTGCTCCACAGTTTAGCACTCTTGGGAGCGTTACCGCATTTAGCACTCTTGGGGGCATGCGGGTTTGTCCACTATGTCCACTGCACCTGTGATATCTTGGAAGTTCAAACTGCCCCCTTTTCACAGCCTCTGTGTTTTATTTTTTAATGTTGAATACTTTTAACCATTTGAATCACGTGTGCTGGGAGTCCAGACCCGTCTATGCACTGTGTCCTGAAAAGCCCCCGTTGTCTCTGCCTGCATCCTCCCGCCGCAGGTCAGAGGGTCTCTCACAGGGTGTCCTTGCAGTGGGGGTCACCAGCATGTGCTGCTGCGTCTGCTCCGTTCACCCTGTGTAACTGCATTGAGGCTCTCCAGGTGGTGCTGTCAGAGGCTGGGCTGTCCTCGATGGGGCAGTCCTGCAGTTTATTCCCATCTTCACCTACTGACGGGCATCTGGGTCATTTCCAGTGTGGGGCTGTTAGGAACAAGCCATCACGGGCTTTACCACTCTCGTCTTGGTGTCGGTGTGGGCTTGTGTTTCTCCTGGGCAGGTACCTCAAGGTGGCCTTCCTGGGCCACCTGTCTCTGCTGGGCTGTGAGCCCTGCCGCAGTGCCCACTTCACCCTGACAGCTGTGCAGTGGCAGCATGTCCTGGTTGTCCTGGTGATTTTTATTTTTCTAGTGACTAATGATTTGGGCATCTTTTCATTCACCTATTTGCAATCTTGGGGGAAGTATCAATTCAAATATTTTAGCTGTTTTTTAGTGGGGGTTATAAGCATTTGAATGTGGCCTGGTTGCAAGTCCTGTAACAGGTATGTGCTTTGTAAATTTTCTCTTCTCGTCTGTGGCTTGCTCTTCATCATAGATTTTAAAGAATACAAGTTTTTGATGTTCAATTCATCAAACTGCTTTTATGGTTCATGCTACTTGTGGGTTTTTTGCCCAGAAATGTTTGTCTACTTACTAAGGTCATGAATGATGTTTCCCATTTTCTTTCAGAAGTTTTCTAGATGAAGCATTCACGCTTAGACCTACAATCCACTTCAAGACAGTCTGTGTGTGCTGCTAGAAACGTATTTTTTCCATACGTGCAACTGTGTTGGCACTGTTTCTCAGAAAGACTATTCTTTCCCCACCGAGTTACTCTGGCACTTGGAGAAGGGACCATTTTCGTGGGTCTGTTTCTGGGCCTCCTCTCGTTGACCTATATGTCTGTGTCCACACTAATATGCTGTCTTGATTAGTGTAGCGCCGTCGAGGGTCAGGGCGCTCAGGCCCCAGCTCTCAGGTCACTCTAGAGGTCTCTCCACCTGGATGGACCTGAGCTGCTAAGCAGAGGAGGCACCGTGCTCCCCTTCTCCCAGCCAGCCAGAGACACTTCCCAGCAGGGCAGGGCCTCCCACTCCACCCACCCATTCCCTGAAGCTGCCACTTGGGAGCAGGGCTCTGCCAGAGACTTTCAGGGGTTTCTGTTCCCCCTGGGCCAGAGGCAGTGGCCAATGTGTGGAGCTCCAGGCAGGCAGACCTCCCCCTTGCTCACACCTGCCCCTTCTGAGGCAGCATGGTTTGTGTGGGGAAGTGACATAGAGAATCCAGAGCCCTTGGGCGTGCTGGGGACCTTGCACCACAATGCTGCTATTATTATGGGCTGTGCTGTTGTATTGATTTACGCAAATGTTTCCGTCTAGAGTCCTGCTCTCTTTCAGTGGTGCTTCAAGTTCAGCAGGTGATAAGTCTGTTTTTGTTAAATTGAAGCATTTGCTTAACCAGCTGTCAGGGCTCCTGACATGCTTTGATTTTTGGCTTCCAAAATGTACCAGTTTTGTACTAAATTCTTTTTATTTGTAACCCAAACCCTATTCTGCAGCAGGAGAAAGTTTTGTACCTTTCTCTTTAGTGAAAAATGTTTCTATGGGCCAGGCGTGGTGTGTACTCCTAGAGCTGTGGGAGGCTGAAGCAGGTGGATTGCTGAGCTCAGAGGTTCGAGACCAGCTTGAGCCGGAGTGAGCCAGAGGGAGACCCATCTCTACCAAAAAAAAAAAGCTGGGCGTTGTGGCGGGCGCCTGTAGTCCCAGCTACTTGGGAGGCTGAGGGCAAGGGAATCACTGAAGGAAGAAAGGAAAAAAAAAATTAAAATAAAAAACAAAAACTTCAAACTAAGATGAGTGAAAGCCAGCTGAAATTGAAAGCAAAATTAAAACAAATATATATATATATGTTTCTATGTCTGAACTAAAAGGACTCAGGTGAGAGTGTAGGCCACACCCTGGCACTGGCCTGGGGGTCACAGACAGGACACCCTGTGCTCTGGAGACGGGAGCCAGGGCTGTCCCACCCTCCTTCAGAAGCAGGGACTGAGGAGCAGGACTTGGGCCTCGAAGGCTCCTGGGGACTTGCTGTGTGCACGAATGTTCTCTGGAAATGCATAGGCTGTGCACCGTGTGTGTGGTCAGTTCTGTGTTTCTGAACCATCCCATGTGCAGAATTATGCAATTGCAAAGCATGGGGCTTGTGGGAAACTGGGGTTAGGGGTATGATACTCCAAACCTTCATCAGGAACATATTAAAAAATGATAGGAGTCTATCATAAGAGTCCCATGTCACGTGGTCAGGAGATGCATAACCTCTAAAATAAGTGCAGAACTTGAAAATGCCAGGAGTTTCTCCAAGAGGTGGCCTGGAGGTCACAGCTGATGAACTGACGTCCAGGAGGCAGAGGAGGGTCGGCCAGGGCTGGGGCAATGACCCCAGGAGGGTGCCCAGGGCAGGGTGCATCTCCTGTGTTCCCATGTAGTGTTGCTGGTGGCAGCAGCTGTGGTCACCTGATGTCCCTGGCAGATGAGATCACACAAAGGCGAACATGGATTTGCAATTGTGTTCAACTCCTAGTAAGTAATTCCCACTCAGTCAGCTGCCACAGAACCAACCAGTGTTTCCCAAACAAATGTCACCTCAGTGGTGGGAGCTGTCCTGTGTGGAGTCCTCCTGTACAGTGAGAGCTGACGTGCGGTCACCCTGTGGAGTAAGTTTCAGAGTGACGCCTTTCTCAGCTAGAGACTGCTGGAAAAAAGAAAAACAGAAGAAGGCAAACGAAACAAAGGCTGTATGTTGTCCACGCCCCGGGAGCCCCATTTGGGCACGAACGCTGCCAGCTAAAACTGCCCCTTCCTGGGTCTTCTGACACGTGGGCAGGGGAGAAAATCTGGTTTCAGTTTCCACAATTCTGAGAAACACACCACATGGCCCTTGGGCTTGAGTGTTCTGCTAACTTGGCACTTGCCTGGGAGGCACGGAGAGCTCTGTGCAGTTTGGGGGGAGCACGTGTGGCAGGAAGGGCAGGTGCTGACGCAGCACAGGACCATCTGGACGTGGGCATGAGGCAGGGCCCTGCCGCCAGCCCTGGGGTCCTGCGGATGCAGCCCCAGCCTCAGGCTCACCTCTGTGCTCTCCAGATGGTCAGCCCCTTCCTGTTGGGTGGCTTGGGCCCCAGCTGCCCACATGCCTGTGATGGGTCCCCTGCCTCCTTGCCGGTGGGGAGTGGCTTGTGCTGGGTTGCTGAGGATGAGGCAGTGTGCCCTGCCCATGGGAAGCCTGTCTGCAGGACGACACTCCTGGACTCTATCTGCTTCAAATCACGGTTTGGAGCTGGGACCTTCATGATCGCTCTCGTCCGCATGTTTTGGAAATCACCATCCATGGTCCAGCCTTGCCGATGACTTCACCTGACTCTCATTCCCTTTGAGATAATGACACGGCCCATGGCCCACCCTGCCCAGAACCAGGAGGAGCCTTTAGCACCCAGCCCCGGCCTTTCTGCGGTCACTGTCATCTCCTCTGCTCACTCCTGGACACCTGGCCCATGCAGTGTGACCCACGTGGTCAGAGGACCTGGGATGAGGGTCATCCTGTCACTTCAGCCCCTGTCCCATGGCCATCCTGTGCTAGGATATAACGACACTCTGTTCCTCTTTGGACATCACGAGGGCCGTGGTGCAGCCAGGCCTTCTTGGAGCTGGGGGCACAGTGAGAAAGGCCGAGGGGCTGTGTGTTTAGCAGACCCTCATCGATGGGCCTGGCTCTTTTGTGTTAGTCTTTTCTCTACTACAAAGCATCTTTATCCGTCTGTGCACACATGTCCTGTTGATTCTTTAGGACCGGTGCCTGGAAGTGGAATTATGGCAAGCACAACTTAAAATTTGGACAGATATCCAAGTAAATCCTGAAAGTCTGTGCCAACTTCCGTTTTTGCAACCCTTTGTGAGGGTTCCTGTCCTCTCTCACTCCGATTTGGGGCATCACCACCCTGTGAATTCCTGGGGCTGCTCAGCCCTTGGGTCAGCAAGCGTGTAACTGGCCGTGAGGTGGCGTGGACAGCCATCTGCGTCACTCCTCTGGCAGGTTGCTGGGGGTGGGGGGGCTCTTTCCTGGTTTTGTGAAGGCTGCCTGTCTTCCTCAGTGACTTGTAAGCACTCTTGTGACGCTGGGGACGCTGCCATCTCCCTCCTGAAGGGGGTCCCTTCTTCTCAGGGTCTCTGTCTTGTTTTGAGACACAGTGACTAGGGATCTCACTCCAGAGGGGGAGGCAGCAGCTCCCGGGCCCTGCTTGCTAAATCTGCCTGCCTGGCTGGTCACCCTGTGGGGCGGGTCTCCTGGGTCCCTGTTCCTCCCTGCTCTCTCTCTGAATGGCTGCCCAGCCTCAGTGCAGTCTCTGCTGCAGAATCTTCCTTGGCACATGTCATTTTCCATCTGCGTTGCTCTGTTGCTCAATGTTTGGAGTCCCAGGCCCACTGGGAAGCTCCTGCCAGGAATATTGGAGGCTGGTTGGCCGGCTCGTCAGGGCCAGCATCAGTGCAGATGGACAGGGTGGGTGTCAGTGCAGGTGGATAGGGCGGTGTCAGTGTGGATGGACAGGGCAGTTGTCAGTTTGGGTGGACAGGGCAGTATCAGTGTGGGTGGACAGGGCAGGTGTCAGTTTGGGTGGACAGGGTGGTGTCAGTGTGGGTGGACAGGGCAGGTGTCAGTGTGGGTGGACAGGGAGGGTGTCAGTGTGGGTGGACAGGGTAGTGAACAGGGCGGGTGTCAGTGTGGGTAGACAGGGCAGTGAACAGGGCAGGTGTCGGTGTGGGTGGACAGGGCAGTGAACAGGGCAGGTGTTGGTGTGGGTGGACAGGGCGGGTGTCAGTGTGGGTGGACAGGGCAGTGAACAGGGCGGGTGTTGGTGTGGGTGGACAGGGTAGATGGGAGGGCATCATTGCAGTAGACAGGACAGGCATCAGTGGGGGTGGACAGGGTGGGTGGACGGGAGGGCATCAGTGCAGGGACAGGGCGGGTGATCGATCCCAGGGACGGGAAGGGTGGGAATCAGGGTGCTGGCTGTGTCCCAGTGTGGCCTGTCGCTGCTGTGGGGAGCAGCACTCCACTCACTGAGCACTGGTGGGCACTGGGACCAGCCATCGACAGCACACAGGTCGGTGTCTGGGATGTCCCCATGTAGTTGGGGCAGGTTTTACTGTGTGTGTTTGGCTGAACCCTGGCCCCCAGATGTCCACCTTGTAATCCCTGGGCCACAGCAAGTGCAGCTGGCCGGCAGCACAGAGATGTTATGAGGTGCGAGTCACAGTCACTGCAGCGCTGCTCTGCCCAGAGGCGTGGATGCTGCTCTCTCCCCCTGGGGCCCTGCTCTTCCTCCTCCCTACACACAGTCTCCTCTGACTTGTCAGAAGTCCTTCTTGCGACTCTGATTATCATTTTCCAAACTCAGATGTCTGGGATACAGCAGAGATGTTTGCCAGGCAGGCAGCTGTCCTACAACCTTTTGGGGACCCGGGGCAGAGCCGTCTCCAGTGTGGCCCCGAGGCCAGGTCCGCACAGGCTGCAGCAGGCGGGGTTGAACATTCAGTAAACAAACTGCCCTGAGGCCAGTCAGGGTTTCTCTAATAACTCAAAGAGGAGGCGGGGACCTGAGTGATAAATGGGTCATCACTGCTCGTCTAATCCACAGATGGTGTCATGAGCTGGTCCCCTGGACAGCTGTCCTACCCGCTGTGCTTCCCCTGTGGAGGGGATGAACGGGTCTCATGTGCTGAGTATAAAGAGCAGGACGCTGGCAGGTGCTCAGGATTTTGCTGAGCTAAAATAAGTGCACCTGAGCGATGACCCCGTGAGGCTCAGCCTGGAGCCTGGCCACTGGGAGGGGAGGATGTGAAGACACGCCCTGTCCTCTGCACCCCACGAGCTCAGCACCTGTGGGCAGACATGTGTGTAACTATACCTGCCTACAGCTACGTGTACATAAGGCTGTGCACACACACAACCATGCATGCACGTAACTACTCACACATATGCACACATACAACCGTGTGTGCACGTTAGCTATGCATGCATGCACACGCAACCATGCACACATGTAACTATGCATCCACACAACCACGAGGGCATGTGACTATGCAATATAACCATGCATGTGTACAACGGTGAGGCTATATAACTGTGCTGTGCACGTGAGGTAGCTCCCTGCAAGAGGAAAAGATGCCCAAGGGGTCAGGCTGTCTTTAGGGTAGAGTTCTTTACGGCTGCGAAGGGAAGAGATGAGGGGCTCCTGGTGCCTGAGGAAGGATGTGGTCAGGGTCCGGGAGCAGCACCAACATGCAGCCCTGGCTTGCGGCTTTGGTGGGAAAAGGAGCGTGGAGACCGAGCCGGGCTAGGCACAGCATTTGTGGCACACTCCCTTGTCCCAGATGCCCAGAGACACAGCAGGGCCTGCCATCTCCAGGGAGGGTTTGGTCCTGCTCCTCTGCCTGGGTTGCACCCCCAATGGCCCACCTTGCTGGGCCAAGCCTGCATCCCCGTTACAGGATGGGGGGGGCAGACGCTTGCCTGCTGCTGTGACCGCTATGTGCCTGGTGTGCCGGCTGGGTAGGCTCTGATTCTCATCAGCTGGGCTCTTTTTAATTCTTTGAGCATGGCAGCACCTGCCCTGGAAATGTGTGGATTTTTACTCCTTTCTGAGAGACAATCTCTGAGCTCAAACACATGCTGGTGCACTCAGCGTGACCGCCGTCAGGAAAACACTCCTGGTGATCGTCTCCAGGCACAGAAAGCCTTTGATCAGGAATATCTGTTTATTCTGCAGTATAAACAGAAGAATCTACCTGCTCCTGCTCCAAGGGGGATGCTGGTAAGTCCCAGCAGACACGCTGGCCCAGCCAGCTGTCAAAGCCGGGCTGAGCTTCATCAAGTCCCGGGGTCCCTCAGGCTGGGGGGTCTAACGTGGGTGTGACCCCACAGCCCCTCCTGGATGCAGTTTAGGACCAGCATGGGTCATGAGGGTGGAATGTAGGGCATCTTTAGCCTCCTGCCCACGGCCTGTGAGCTCCAGCCAAGCAGCCCCTGGGGCAGAGCCAGAGCTGCTGGCATGAGGCCAAGGAGCAGCCTCCTTCCTCCAGGTGGGTGGTGATGAGC
This sequence comes from Loris lydekkerianus, assembly GCA_963574355.1. Classification (NCBI taxonomy): domain Eukaryota; kingdom Metazoa; phylum Chordata; class Mammalia; order Primates; family Lorisidae; genus Loris; species Loris lydekkerianus. The sequence goes on along the minus strand of CAUYPK010042583.1, from coordinate 13,836 downwards.
CCCAGCTTGTGGGCTTGTGATTAGGATGAGAAGACAGGGCACCTGGCACCTAGTGGGCACTGGGAACATTTGCTGAACCTGCATCTTTAGAGCGGCCACACAGGGGCGGGAAGGAAGCAGAAGGTGCGGGCTCGGGGTGGGTACACACTGGCTGGGACCCCCTCTGTCTCGGGGCCATGGGCAACATGCTCCATCAACCCCGCCTCAGTTTCCAACATGTAAAACAGGGATTTAACAGTCCCTGCCCCAGGTAGCAACATGAGCACGGGTGATGTGCCTGGCGAGCTCAGGCGTTCCTGGTCTGAACAAGCTGCTGCTGAGAGTGATGCGTGGATGCCCGAGGCAGCCCCAGGTGCTGCTGCTGAAGGACAGATGCTCCTGCCCCCACCCCAGGCCCTGGACGCTGGAGCTGCGGGGCAGGAGGCAGGGGCTGCTCCCACGGGGTCGCCCCCAAACTGCATGTCCCTGGGGGCACCAGCCCCTCCAGGCCTCCAGCCCTCCCTGCTCAGTGTGCCCCAACCCGACTCACACCGGAATGTGGCCCCACAGCTGATGAGTCCCACCCCAGTGAGGAGGCAGCTGAGGGGACGGGCCAGGCCTAGCACTGACAGTGTCCAGACAGGAGGGAACGTTGTCTTCTCGCTGACAGCTGGTGACCAAGGACAGCTCGTCAAGGACACCACACGCCTTTGCTCTAATTAAGGAAACCCCAACACAAACCCTAGCCTTGAGGGAGATGTTCTAGCTGAGACATTGCCCCCCCCCCGCCTGAGGGTTACCCCCCTCACAGTGTCCTGCCAAGGTCACAGCACCAGGTTCTTCAGAGCCTTCACCTGTGTGTCTAGCAGGGAGCTAGCTGTTAACCTTGTGTGTAAATTGTCCTTTTCAAGGCCACCAACAGCCTTGGCCCCCTTCCCTCTGCTGCAAACCTCTCCCCAGTGTCAGATATACCAGGCCAGAAAAGTGGCACAGGGTGGAAAGCAGAGCCCATCTGCTGGTGGAACTGGGTGTGGAGAGGGACTCACAGCTGGAGGAGTGTGGTGCGGGACACATCTGGCAGGGAGAGCAGAGCACAGGCTTGCCTGGTCCAGCCTGTGGGAGTGGTCAGTGGGGAGGGAGAGGCTCAGCAGAGGCGCAGGCTGTGTGGAGGGAGGAGGTGGGAGCATTTCTGCTCTGAAAACAGGAGGGCAGTGCAGAGAGGAGGCAGGGACAAAGCTGGGGGTGGGGGGAGCCCTTGAAGGTTTTAACAGAAAGAAGCTCACAATTTACCTGTTGGACTCAGGGCAGTCTGCTGTCAGTCATTTACACTTTAGTATGATATTAAGCAGGGGATGAGGGAAGTGCTGCTTTTTCACTTTAAATTTGGTTTCTAGTGTGGAATGTAAGTTCTGTGGTCCCTACAAAAATCCCAAACCTGCTGGATTTGGGAAGTTAGAGCAGAATGGATGATTACCAGTGTGCAGACACCATGATGGGTGGACACACAGCTCAGCTGGTGGTTCTGGGCTTAGGCACCTGTGCGGTGGCAGAGGCTGGACTCTTGGGCTCCCTATGAGCTCTGACCCAGACCTCCCCAGTGCCTGGAGTCTCCGGGGCCATACACCGTCACAGCCCGCAAGCTCTCTGGGGTGGTCCAGGACAGGGGTCCTGTCCCCTGGGGGGCCGCGCTGTGCTGCCAGCTGTGGTGCGTCTGTTTGTTGACTGTGTCGGTAACCATGCACAGTGCTGGCCACGAGACGCTGTGAGTAGATAAAATATTGCTAAATATTTGCTTGGCGTCAGCACAGCTCTATGATGTCCTGTGAGAGACAGAGAGGAGATAAGGGGCTGCGTGTAGCCAGTGCCAGCTGCCCCCACTCTGGGGCGGGGTGGAGCGCAGTGCCCTCTGCCCCCATGTCCAGCCGCCCGAGGCGGTCCCAGTGCTCTTGCTATTTGAGGTGCGTTTTCTGTCTCGGGTTTTAGGGATGCGCGGGATCATAGGTGCTGCAGATGCTACACATGAGATGTTTTAGGTTGATTTTTGTCTTCAATCCCAAAGACTCTTTAAGGCACGTAAGTTCTGAGTCCTCTGAGATCACAGCTTTGCCCAGCAAAATGCTGAATCCTAATGAGAGGGCAGAGCTCTGTCCTGTCTTACAATCACTAATAATGAAATAAGTCCAGCGTCTTGGGCTCTGCGGCCGATTTCGTGTAATTTTCTGGATGCGTCTCTGTTTTGAGCCGGAGTTTCTCACCTCAGGGCAAATTGGCTTTTTATAAACCTTAAGTGACCTTGGTCGGGGGCTGGGGGGAGGAGTGATGAATCACATCCAGGGAACAGCATGGCTTTGCAGTGAAACAAACTAGGATTTAAAAGACTATTTGGGGACACGTCAAACCTGTATACACCGTGAGCTTCCCTTTGCCAGGGCCCCAAGGAGCTTACTGCCCTTGGGCTCTCTGCTCCCTTTTCCCCTTCCCACTGGGCTAACTGGTGGCCAATTCTAGACACGTATCTTAGAACAAGTGCTGAGACCCTCAGCTCAAGCTTTGCCTCTGGACTCTGGGATGGCCAGTGTGGTCACTAACGTTACAGGGGCTGGTCTTCCAGATGTCTAAATCACAACTGCTTCTGCCGGTCCCTGAGTCACTGGGGGCCCACCAGCACAGGCAGCACATGGCGGGGACTTTGCACCCCTCACTCCCAATCCTAGGGCCTCTCCACCCAGCCCTCCGGGGAAGGAGCTTGGGAGACTGAAGAGCACCCCTGGTGGGTGGTGCTCCTGTAGTCCAGAGACCACCAAGGCAGTAGTGACTTGACTTGACCCCACCTGGTCATGAGACTCGAATTATGGTGTCTTGTGGCAGCAGCAGCCAGGGCCTTCTGCCCTGCAAACCTGGTGCTTGCTTCCTCCTAAGTGTGACGTAGAGCCATCCACTCCAGCTCCCTGGGCCCCTGGGGGAAGAACCCGGTGGAAGAGGCCGGAGCAGAGACAGAGTAGGAGGACAACTGGCCCCTCCCTTGGGAACAAGGACGCGCCTCTGGTGCTGTCCCTTGTGGAGATGGTCTCCTTACTGCCCCACCTTCCACAGAGGACGAGGGGCGGCTCCACCCACCTTCCACACCGATAGGAGACAGGGGCTTTGAGTGTGGGTCTGATGTGCTCAGTCTCCCGGGCAGGCCCATGCTCAGAGAGACTGTCCTGAGGCCAGGAGTGGTGGCTGGAACAGCCCTGGAGACAGACCTCAGCAAAGACACTTTGCTGGTGTGATGGGGATCTTGGGTTGGGTGGTTACCCTGGATTATCTCCAAACAGGGTCCTTGGGAGGGAGAGGTAGAGGACTGAAGGGGACAAGGCCACAGAGAGGCTGCTAGGGCCGGGCACGGGATGTAGAAACCTCTGGAAGGTGGAGAAGGCAGGAAATGAGTCTCCTAGATCCTCCAGAAGGGACCCACCCTGCCCACATCTTGACTTTAGCCCTGTGAGACCCATGTCAGGCTTCTGACCCCAGAACAATGAGCGTGTGTTAAGACACAAGGTTGTGGTCACTTGTCATGGTGGCTGCAGGAAATGTGGGTGCTGCTGTAGGTGCCTAGGGTCAGCCGTGAAATTGAGAGGGAACTTGATCTTGTGGTGGGGGCTCGTCTGGCCTAGAACCGGGTGCATGAGGTCCCAGGGGCGTGTGTGGTCATGGGGTCACTGGGTCCCGCTGGCTAGAAGCACTGGACTGTGAGCAGGGTGGACATCCAACCAGCCTGCCCGCTGTCACGGCTGTCCTGCCGCCTACAGACCACACACAGAACATTCCACGTGATAAATGTAGGGCTGGGAGGGATACCTCAGCGCTGGACCCGCAGCTGCAGCCATCTCGATTCCTTTCTTTGTTGATGTAACTGGCTGGTGCTTCTCTTTCTACCCCATTCGTCCTTCCGAAGGGCTTCCCCACAGCTCTGCTCACCTCCCTCTGAGGCAGAGGCCCAGATGTCCTTCCCGCCTGGGGCTGCCCTCAGAGGTTTCCCGGGAACTTCCAGCCCACACCTGTCTCTGGTCCTTACAATGGGTAGGGGACGGGGCTGTTTCCTGTTGGGCAAAAGTGGCCCAGGGTGTCTTTTCACCGCAGCTCTTCAGCGCCTGCAATGTCCCCTTCCATGGCCCCCGGTTGCCAGGGTCCCTGCCCAGGCATGGCCCTACCAGAGCTGCGTCAGCCAGTCCAGGCTGCGGGTGGGCTGCTCCCTCTCCCTCTGCTGGCCCCTGGGATCTTGCCTTGGTGGGCAGTCACCCTGCCCTGGGGGGCTGGCCGGTCTCACTGGGCCATGAGTTTGTGTCAGGCATGGAGCAGGGGGTTCCCCTGTGGGGACACACTCTGCGTCCCCAAGTGCCCAGGGCTCAGACAGGTGGGGGGAGATAGGCTGCCGTGGCGTGTCTCTGGAGAGCGAGGTTGAGCCCTTCCCGGATTCCTCTGTACTTGCTCAGCTTATTAAATCAAATCTTCTTTGTCCCTGGTGGAGCCAGGAGGGGCTGGACGTGATTCATCTGTCATTGTGGAGATGGAGACTGAGCTCATGGAGAATGAATCTTTTCTCCAAGGTCACACGAGGCTTTCCCAGTATCACATTGGCCATTGGGTTTGGACCCACGGCTCCTTGTCACCAGAGGAGGAAAAGTCTGGACTGTACTCCTGAAGGACGGCAGCCAGGCCCAGCTCTCTGTGTTGTTCCTGGAAAGAGGCATGTGCAGCCACATGGCAGATCTTCCCACGGCTCTCTGGCCACCGCTCAGCCAGAGATAACTTCACTCGCACCTGCTGGGCAAGGCTGGACGAGGAGAGGTTGCCACAGCTCCTTTTCACAGAGAAGACTGAGCCAGGCCACCATCCCTTATCTGTTGGGCTGGCGTGCCCATCTCCTGGCAGATGGTGCTCTCTGCTCCCACCTGTGCAGGGCAGTTTTTGGGTGGGAATGGGGTTTAGCATGACGTGGTGTGTCTTGTCCTCAATCCAAAAGTCCCCTTTGTCAGGTGGTAACAGCATCGGCTCCTCTCCCAGTCCCCGCCTTGGCCCTGGCAGATCGGGCCCTTTCCCTCTTTTGGTCTTAGGTGCATCTTCAGGAAACAGGTGTGGGATAGGTCCCTGAACTCCTTTGCACCCAGTAAACTACTACCTATCCTTCAACCCCCTCCTCACATGCCCCTGTTCTCAAGGTCTGGAAGGGACTGCCATCCTCTGCTTTGATGGCTCTCCATAACACCAGCCACACGTCACATGCCCTCATCTGTCAGGCAGGGCTCACAGCTGCATTCAAAAATCATTTATCCAAGGGATGAAAGAAGATCATGGACTGTCAGTGAACTGTTGATCTTCTTGGGGACTCTCATGGAAGGGACCTGTTTGAATCGTGCCCTTCCTCATCCTCAGAGTGCAGGTCACCTGGGACTGCCTGGGAGTGACACTTTCTAGAGCTGCCCTGGGATGTGCGGGCGGCCACAGATTGCCTGGCCCAGCCAGCCTCTGTCCACAGGTTCAGACCCCCTTCCTGGGTTTCATCCTCTTCTGAGTTGCTTTTCCTCTGGGTTTAGTTCCAGCCCCATCGCCATCAACCTGCTCTGGGGAGAGGCCTTGGCCCACTGTTCACTGGGTCTGGTTAGACAAGGAAAATGGCCCCTCCTTGATGAGCTGCCCACCTGGGCCACAACCCTGAGGGTTGGCCGCCCCTAGGTGTGGCCGTTCTGGCAGCCGCACCCTTCAGGCTGACTTCAACCCCATATCTCCCTCCCACAGGCCGGTGCCAGGGGAGACCAGCTCTTGGGGCTGAGGGGGCCGGCACGTTTCACAGTGTGGTAGCAACGCTCCCGTGGAGGAATTCTGACTGTGAGTGGCCTCCAGCTGCAGGTGGTCCTGGCTGGGTTTGTAACAGGCTGGGTCTTGCTGCTGGGTTCCAGGTTTGGGCCAGCTTCCTGAGTGGTCAGGGGCAAAGACCAGTGTTCTTTTCTTAGACTTTAGAGCAGGGGCCCCAGGTTTTACTGGTCTCCCCTGGAAATCCTGTTGCTTCTGTATATTCTCTTGATAAGCTACAGCTTTGGGTCACTCTTGGATTAACACCTTTTAAAAAGGGCTATTACAATCTGGAGCTCTGTGGACTTGAAATATTATAAAACGTGCTGTGAAAATACATTTAAAGCCATTTTCCTCTCTGGAATTCAATTAGAGCTGTTCTTTTGGTTTGCAAATCAATATTTTGGAGGGTGATCCATAGCACTTGGGTAAAAGAAAGATTGACCCTCTGCACTGTTTTTACATTTAAGTGGGTACAAGAATGATCTGGGGGGCCCTCCTCCCCAAGTTTGGCTCACAAAGTCTGGAATGGGGCCCAGGCGCCTGGGCTGCAGGTGGTCTCCTGACCACAGTCCCTGCCCAGATTGCTGCAAGTGCCACGTGAACAGGACACGGTTGAAACCTGGACGGGGCCATCCTGGAGCTCCCTGTTTTCAGGCTTAGAGGAGGCTATTCTGGGGTGGGGGTATGGAAGGTGCTAATTTTTCTATAGTGACTTTCAGGTAAGAACATGAGCATGGCCATGCTGCAGAAGGGCTGTGGGATTCTGGGAGGCAAGCTCTGGAATTCTCTGTGTAGTAACTTATCTCCAAGTTTGGAGCTGATGTAGTGGGGAAACTGAGGGCACAGGCAAAGGGTCCAGATTTCTCAGGCCCTGGGAGGTGATCAGAGCTGCAGGATTTAAACGTGAAGCCCTGAAAAGTCCAGGAGGAAAGTGCTCATGTGTATTTTATGACTCATTAATGACATGGTATTTCTGGACCAGTGTCCTTCCAGGCGATACTGGAGGGTGCAGCCTTCTAGAATTCCAGAGTTGCACAGGAGGTCCCAGGGGCAGCCAGCCCCCTCTGCAAAGTAAGTTTATTCCCTGGAAATGGGGTGCGGGTCACAGAAACACAGGGCCACCTGGGGCAATCCCGGATGCCAGGCTGAGTGGGCATGTTTCTCCCAGGTCTGGCTGTCAGACGGGACACCAGACCGCACTGGTCCAGGGAGTCATGGTCAGCCTGGACCAGTAGTCAGTCACCTCAATTTATTCAGGTACTTGGCAACTTAACTATGGACACTAGAGTGCAGAGGGGATCAGATATTGGGAAATGCAAAATGTGTGTGTCTCCAATGGCACAGACTCTCCCAATTCTGGCCGAGTTCCCTCTGCAGTGCCCGTGTGACGGCTGCTGTGGAAAAGCCGGCACACGCACCAGGCTCTGAGGGGACCCTGACGGAGATGCGGTCAGCAGTGTGTCTGCCGTGGTCACTGGCTCTGGATGTGTGGATCACATATTTCCTTCTAGCTTCTTCCATGTGGATTGGCAGGCACAGAATTTTAGTGCTGTGATCACCCTTTAAAAACAAAACCTTGTGTGTACCCTCCGTTGGCTGTTGGTGAACATTCTCTACCCTTGACCTCGCTCTGGCTGCATCTGAGTCGCAAACTGCCAGACATAAGAAACCGAGCCTGGGGCTTGGGAGGAAGTATCATCGAGTAATCTCTAAGAGTCCTTAGTCTGAACGTCCAGTCGTTAATCACAACCAGAACTGCAAGAGCTGCTTCAAGTGATGTCCTGGGAACGTGGAAACTCAGAAAATGCTTTCTCAGTGAATAACTACTTCTGTTGAGGATGGGTTTCAGCAGAGGAGCTAGCTCTCCTGTGCCAGCAGTAGGCCCCCTCCCTCTTCTCATATAGTGAAAATGAAAACTGCTGCTCCAGCTCTTGGGGGCCAGTGAGGGCAGGGGTGAACCCAATAGGGAGCTGGCTGTGGGGAGACCGGCGGGGGTGAGGCCACGGGTGGAGGAAGGCTGGCGTCTCAGACTGTCGATGGAAAAACAATTCTGAGAACTACAGAAAGAGGAAGATGTCATTTTACATGTGTTGAAAAAATTATCATTTGGCTGAGATTCTGCATCAGGCTGCTTTGCTCGCAGCCACGCACAACCCCGTGAGCTGGGCTTTGGCATCGGAAAAGCCGCGGCTGCCATGGACGGGCCGCGGGCACACTGTCCAGTTCCTACTCAGTTTCTGACATTCCTACTCAGGGTTTTGTCGAGGGGCTGCAGCTGCCTCTCCCTCTGTGGTGCTGGCGGGGCCAGGGCCTCGGCAGCTGTGGATTTTGGCTGCCCCCTCCCTAGCCCGCTAAATACCTCTCTGCGGAATCCGTCCCCAGCTGGGTCTTCTCCTGGACCGTCCTGTGCCAACCCCAGTGGAGTCGAACGGTTTGTAGGGAGCCCTAAAACACTTCATCCTGACGTCTGTGCTAATTGGAGAAAACCATGAACCCTACCAGGGTCTCTAGATTTTTTTTTAATGTAAGAAGTACTTGGCAATGGGTAAATCCCTCCCCTCCCTTGAAAACGACTTCATTTCCAGAGAAGCTGTTGCTTTCTGGGAACTCTGAGATCTGAAAGGCCCGCGCACAGATCTGGCAAGGAGGCCATTCCCGTGGTGGTTTGCTACGTGTCTCCCACAGACTGGCCTGGTGGTTCAGCAGACTTAAACCATTTGCATTTTCATTAATGGCTTTGGAGCTGGGGCAAGTTTCTGTCATGGGGATTTGCTCCAAATGCCGTTTCCTCCATCTGACATGCTGCAAAGGCTCAGGCTGTGTGTACCCTCAGCCCCTGCTCAGGCTGGCATCTGCCACTGTGTTAAAGTCTTATACCAGGGGTGGGGGCACAGTGTCGGGGGTCCCTCGTACTGTGGGGGAACCTGCACTATCAAGTTCTTCATCCTGAAGCTGGTGATGTCCCAGGCAGACCGCTGGGGGTGGGGCATGGATGGCCTGAGTGTGGCCAGATGGGGGGACCATCTCTGCACGGTCTGGGTCCTTCCACCCCGCCCTTGGATCAGGCAGGTGGGCCAGAGCAGCTGTGCCCAGAGCATGGGCTCCATTCATACTGGGGGTTCCATAGTGTCCCTCCCACTTCACAGGGCACCAGTGGAGGTACAGGGTCCCGCACTGGGCACCTGCCCCAGCTGCGCCACTTCCGTGTGCCCTGGGAGGCTGTTGTAGAGGGTCCCTGAGGCTTCTCCTAGTGCAAACATCTCAGGTCGGTAAGGCCACCTGTTTTGAAAGAAAAGAATGGATGGGAGGAGAAGGTAGCGTTTACCCTGGAGGTTTTCCACAATGTGTAGAAAGATGCGTCCTCCCTCACTGGACGAGGCTGACCTTTGTTTTTCTGGGGTGTGAGTAGCACAGAATGCTGGTCACAGCCACTGTCCACAAGGTCTCTGCCCAGATGCCTGTGTCAGCTCAGCCTGCTGTGACAAAGTGCCAGAGGCTGTGGGTGCACGAGAGGTTCTGGAGGCTCCGCCCACCATCAAGGAGCCAGCAGGGTCAGCTTTTCCCCGTGTCCTCACACGTCCCCTCTGTGTACACGTGGTGGGGAGAGACGGACATCGCTGGTGTCCCCTCCTGTTCTTGTGAAGACACTGTCCTATGGGATCAGGGCCGCCCTCATGGCCTCATTTAAACCTTAATCCCTGCCTTAAAGGGGCTGCCTTTCACCACTGACACGTGGGGGCCTCCACAAATGACCCCAAAGGACTCAGTCTGCCTATAGCATGTAAGAGTTTGCATTTCCCGGTTCCCTGGCTCCCTGGGGAGTCTCCATCAGGGCACATGATGGCCCTGTGCCCAGGCTTCCGCCTGGCCCAAATGTCCTTACGAAATATCTCGGTTTCAACTCAACCCTGCCCATGTGCTTGGGAAGACTGAAACTGGTGTGTTCTTGTCTGTGGAAGGAGAGATGATTTGCCAGGAACCAAGACATTCTAATCCACGGGTGTGACATCGGGGAGCATTCCTAAAGGCATAAAGAGCAGAGCTCAGGGAAGTGGCATCTCTTTTCGGGGCTCCCTCTCCTGCCCCGTTGCCTTCCCACATGGTCGTGCAGATGCTGGAGACAGGAACACCTGTACACACGGGCCACACCACTGTTCTTACCTCACGCCCTCACCCGTGTTAGTAAATATAGTGCCCCAATTCTTTTGAATGGCTGCATTGCGCCCCATGGTGAGGATCAGATGCAATGAATTAAGGATTTCCTAGGATGCTGGCTCTGAGTTTGCTGTCTCAGATGATGCTGTGCCCAGGCCTCTGCACTCCCACGTCTCTGGGACCTTGATTGCTGTGTCCAAATGCTGTTTGAATGTCGCTGTGCAAACGTAGGAGTCACCATTAAGTAGACAGTGTCATAAGCCACGTCCCAGCTGTACTCTGCTGAGAGAGGACGCAAGTGTGCTGTCAGGGCCACCTGTCCCAGCCCCAGGGCCAAGATGTGTGTGCCCAGGTAGGGGCCTGGAACTGCCCAGCTGCAGTGACAACTCCTGAGCTTCCCCAAGTGGTGATGCACCTCACAGACAGGTGCATCCCCGTAGAAGCCGAGGACAGGCCTGCGGGAAGGACGGGCCTCAGGGTGCCGCCTCTGCTGCCCGGTCCCTGGGAAGCTGATGAAAAGCCTGCCGCCAACTGTTTTAGGGCCTGACTCTCACTTTGCTTCTGCCAGGAAACAGGAAGTACAACCAACAGTCACAGCTGCTTCCCCCACAAGTCTCTGTGTTTTCTCAGCCTTGCAGTTGTCTGACCCAACACCTTCTCAGCAGCCTCGGGCTCCAGAGGGTTGGCTAGCCCCTGCCCTTGCTTGCCAGAGCTGGTTGGGTCATCGCCATAGTTCTGTGCGGCTGACCTGTGTTTTGTCTGCTGGTCATGTTCCTGTCCCTAGGACAGGTCTGCCTGCCGAATGAACCAGTGACTCTGCAGGTGGATGAGTGAGGGCTGCCACCGGGTCTTCTGTCACACCTGCTCCTCCTGAGGCCACCACAGTGGCCACTCGCCCCACAGCCCAGGACCAGCTGGCGAGAGCTCTCAATCCCAGTGCAGCTTCTCACCTGAGATTCCCCATCACTCACAGGCCCCACGGACACCACCTGCTTGCTGCCTGCAAACCTGTTCCCTGTGGCAGGAGCCAGGTCATCGGAGAGGAGATAGGAGCTGAGAAAACCAGCTGGGAAGGTGGAAGTTCAGGGGACACAGCTGTGAGCATCAACACAGGGCCTGAGTTCAAGTTCTGCGCGGCTGTTTGTGTGATGAGGCCCTGCGTCCCACACCCAGCCTCCACTGGTTATAACAGCTTTTTTGAGACATAAATTTCATACCCTGCAATTCACCTATTTACACACATCTATGACAATTAGTTACATGCAGGGAGTTGTGTAACCACCACCACAGTCCGTTCTGGGACATTTTCGTCTCCCTGAGAAGCTCTGTATCTGCTGAGCAGTCTCAGCCCCCCCGCCTTGGCACCCAGGAGTCCACTCCCATCTCCGTGGATTTCACTGTCATGGACATTTTGGATACATGTACCACACAACGCATGGACTTTGTGACGGCTTCTGTCACTCAGCACGACGTTTTCAAGGTGCATTGTGTCATAGCAGGCGTAAGAGCGTCACTGTGCTTTGTGGCAGGAGGACAGCCTGCGGGGGGGTGGGGGGGACAGACCATGGTTTGTTGATTTGGTGGTTTCCAGTTTTTAGCTATTACGAATAACGCTGCTACAAACATCAGTGCACACCTTTTGTTTGGGCGAGTTTTCAATTCTCTTGTGTATGTCCTGGTGAGCAAATTGCTGGGTCACAGGGTGACTTACCATTCAAGGAGCCCTCAGACTATTTCCACAGCTGCACCGCTCTGCACTCCTGCCAACCCTGCAGCAGGTTCCGTTCCTCCACATCTTTGCCAATCTTCATTTTCTGCATTTTGCTTACAGCCATCCCAGTGGCATGAGGTGCTGTCTCCTGGTGGGTGTTTTTGTTTTTTGGGTTTTTTTTGAGACTGAGCCTCACTATGTCACCCTGGGTAGAGTGCTGTGATGTCACAGCTCACAGCAACTTCACATCAAACTCTTGGGCTTAAGCGAGTCTCTTGCCTCACCCTCCCAAGTAGCTGGGACTACACGTGCCCACCACCATTGTCATTGTTATTGAGCAGGTCCAGGCTGGGTTTGAACCCGCCAGCCCCAGTGTATGTGGCTGGCGCCCTAACCACTGAGCTAGGGGCGCCAAGCCTCCTGGTGGTTTTGATTTGCATTTCCCACATAGCTAATGATGCTAAGCTGCTTTTCACATTCTTAGTGGCCATTTGTGTGTCTTCTTTGGTCTATTTAGGTATTTTGCCCCTTAGGTTGTCTTTATTACTGGGTTGCAGGAATTCTTCATATATTCTAGACCTAAGTTTGCCATCAGAAAAACAAATGGCAAGTGTTTTCTTCCATGGGATGTGTATTCTTTTGGAGAGAGAGTCTTTCTTGCTCGGTCACCCTGGATAGAGTGCCTTGGTGTCGTCACAGCTCACAGCAGCCTCAGACTCCTGGGCTCACGTGATCCTCCTGCCTGAGCCTCCCAAGCAGCTGGGTCTACAGGCATCTGCCCAATACCTGGCTAGTTTTTCTATTTTTAGTAGAGAAGGGGCCTCACTCTTGATCAGACTGCTCTAAAAACTCCTAAGCTCCAGTGATCCTCCTGCCTCAGCCTCCCAGAGTTCTTAAATTACCGGTGTGAGCCACCATGCCCCACTCTTTTCACTTTTTTGATCGTGTCCTTGGCACAAGAGTTTTAATTTTGGTATAAGTGTCCTTGGCACAAGAGTTTTAATTTTGGTATAATTTGTCTATTTTTATGTCATATAAAATAAAAACCATTGCCTACTCCCAGGTCACAGAGGTTTACACCTTTGTTTTCTGATATGGCTTCTGTAGTGCGTTCACCCTTAATCTATTCTGAGTTCATCTTGTGGGGGGTGTGAGGTAGGGATTCGGCTCATTCTCCCGTGTGTGGATACCACTCTGTTCCAGCACCGTTTGTTGAAGACGATCCTTTCTGCATCTAATGGTCCTGGCACATTTGTTGGGAATCAATTCACCCAACACATGAGAGGTTGAAGAATCAGATTTTCATCTTGAAAATCAGGATAAAAATTAATACCTGCATCACATTGATATTACAAGGGTTAGTGACTCAGAGCAGGAGCCTCTTAGGCATGGGCTGGCACACAGTGGACACTCGGCATGTTGGGTGATAACAGTAGTGAGGTGTGGAGCCCTGGGCATCCTCTCCTGGAAGAGCGTGCAGCGCCACTGAGGCACAGCTGGGAGGGGGCGGGGACGGCAGGGCCTAGACTGGGGCATGTGGGCAGCTGCCTGACTTCTCCCAGTGATGTCTCATTGCCATGCCAACGGCCTGGCCCGCAAACAGCCAACCTGGCTGGCAGGGATGGAAATAATTACTCCGCCTCTTCATGAAGATGGATGATGATCTCAGGTGAGGGATAGGGATTTGGAACAAAATGTCCTTGGTAACAAAGGCTGGAGGAAACACAGCCCCAAACAGTCGTTTCTAGAGAGGCCGCTTTGCCCCGGGTTTTCTCACTGGCTCCAGGTGCCTGTGAAGCCGCCATGAGGACATGCCTCCTCCAGGATGGATCCTCACGGCCGCTCTCGAGGGTTAGGGACCTGCTGTGTCCAAACGGTGCCAGGCACTCCAGGAGCGTGATTTTGGGCACAGTCCTCATTGTCACATTGGCCCACATCAGCCCTCCTCTCCGAGTCCTGGGGGATAGGCCATAGCTTTGTTGTTCTGGGCCCATGTAGTACACGGAGCCGCTTGAGCAGGGGTGGCGAACAAGTTCGACACAAAGAGCCAAAATTTTAAACTGTGAGAGTCAGAGAGACACACCACGCAGTGACCTGCCAAAACAGACAAACACTCACACAAAAGCATATAATTTTAACAATAATATATTAAACAC
>CAUYPK010042582.1:0-10898 GCA_963574355.1 Loris lydekkerianus | reverse complement strand
GTGTACATCAATGCGATCATGGGGCACCATACATTGGTTTTATAAACAGTTTGACACATTTTCATCACACTGGTTAACATAGCCTTCCTGACATTTTCTTAGTTATTGTGTTAAGACAATTATATTCTACATTTACTAAGTCTCACATGTACCCTTGTAAGATGTACCGCAGGTGTAATCCCACTTATCACCCTCCCTCTCCCCATTCCCCATATTCTTAGGTTATAACTGGCAACCCCAAACTCTTGGGCTGAAGCAATCCTCTTGCCAACTGCTTGGGAAAACCACCCGCCACAACACCCAGCTAGTTTTTATTATTTATTTATTTATTTATTTTGTAGAGACAGAGTCTCACTTTATCACCCTTGGTAGAGCGCTGTGGCGTCACACTGCTCATAGCAACCTCCAACTCCTGGGCTTAGGCGATTCTCTTGCCTCAGCCTCCCAAGTACCCGGGACTATAGGTGCCTGCCATAATGCCCGGCTATTTTTTTTGTTGCAGTTCGGCTGGGGCTGGATATGAACCCACCACCCTCGGTATATGGGGCCGGTGCCCTACCTACTGAGCTCCAGGCGCCTCCCTATTATTATTATTTTTAACAGAGATTGGGTCTTGCTCTTGCTCAGGCTGGTCTCGAACTCCTGAGCTGAAGCAATCCACCTGCCTCAGCCTCCCAAAGTGTTAGGATTATAGATGTGAGCTGCCATGCCTGGTTACTAAAACCACTTTGAATCTCAGGAACCCCCCCTGTTAACAAGGGAAGAACTGAACCACCGTGCTTCACATCCTTGTTCACTTCAGTTGCTACTTGACATCTGGTTATCCGTTATCTTCCTGGTGCTCATGACTTTACCCCTATCTTCAGCCTCTCAGATGATTCAGTCTCCCCAAACCCTTCCACTGTGTTTTCTACAGCATCCCCCTCCATTATCAGCTAATCCTTATGTAGTGTCACTTCTAACAACACGTTCTAATCATGCAGTGATGGTGGCAATGCTGTTAGTACTAGCATTTGGTATCCAGAACTACAATGGTACAAACCAAGCTGCAGCACTCCTGCTTGGCATTAGTGTTCATATGTTTGCCAAGCCAGTTCTGTAATTTTGGGTGTTTTTAGCTGTGTAGTCCTGAAGCAAGTGTTCTTCACTGTGAAACCTGTCTCATATCTTTTCTGTAAATCTGTAAATTCTTTTTCTTTTTTCTGTCTTTCTTTTCTTTTCCTTTCTTTTCTTTCTCTTCTTTCTCTCTTTCTCTGTCTCTCTGTTTCTTTTTTTGAGACAGAGTTTCTCTGTTTGCCAGGTGGGGAGCAGTGGCCTCATCACACACAGCTCACTGTAACCTTGCATGCTTGGGTTCAAGCAATCCTCCTGCTCCAGCCTCCTAAGTAGCTGGTGTGCGTCACTATACCTGCTAATTTTTATATTTTCTGTAGAGGTGGGTCTTGTCCTTATTCAGGCTGGTATGGAACCTCCTGGCCTCAAGGGATTCTCCCACTGAGCCCAGCCTTTAAATTTTGTGTTTAATTCAGTCAGAGTTAACTTCTACTGCTTGGAGAATCAGTAATGTCCTGGTTAACCTAACTATCTACTTTTAGTTGCCTGCACCCATGGAGCTGAGAGTTGCTAGAGAAAATCATCATATCAGACAGATCAATGTCACTATAAATTCATCTCTCCGTCTCATATGTGTAATTAGCATTACCTAGCAATGTTATACATTCTTTAGTTCACTTTCCTACTCACTGCACATGACTGTTTTTAAATGATCTCTGTATCTAATCTCTCATGTTGTGTCCTTATGCTTCATTATAAAAAACAGAAGCCACCAAATGGGAATTACTTGTACCTCCCAAATCTACATCCTTCTATGTGCATCTGGGATTCATCTTTTTTTTTTTTTTTTTTGAGACAGAGTTTCACTTTGTTACCCTGGGTAGAGTGCTGTGGCATCATATAGCTCACAGCAACCTCAAACTCCTGGGCTCAAACAATTCACTTGCCTTAGCCTCCCATGTAGCTGGGACTAGAGGTGCCTGCCACAATGCCCAGCTACTTTTTAGAGACAGGGTCTCGCTCTTGCTCAGGCTGATCTTGAACTCATGAGCTCAAGTAATCCACCTTCCCAGCTTCTCAGAGTGCTAGAATTACAGGCATGAGCCCCTGCGCCCAGCATCATCTTTTTTTCTTTTGTATTCCTTCATTTAGTCATGTTCCTTCATTTTCTTCACAGGTATTGTAATCGCATTCTCTCCTGTCTTAAAGAATTTTTTTTTTGAGACAGAGTCTTACTATGTTGCCCTTGGTAGAGTGCTGCCATGGCGTCACAGCAACCTCAAGCTCTTGGGCTTAAGCGATTCTCTTGCCTCAGCCTCCTGTCTTAAAGAACTTTTTCTTTTGGTTATTTTCTCTTTTTACTATATCTTTTCCTTCATTATTCAAACATGCTCTGCCATCTCCCATTTTGAAAACCCTGTCATTGGATCTGCATATTTTCTGCTACTGTCCTTTCTACTCTTACTTTGCAGATTCCTAAAGGAGGTTTCTGTACATGCTATATATACTTTTTTTCCCACGAACTCCTTAATGCATTTCTACTACATGTATAATATTCCCTTTGACTAAAACAAAAACCAACAACCTTGCCAAAGTTGTTAATGATTGGGAAATACAGCTGTCTGTTTTTTCATTCCTCATCTTATTTGATCTCTTAGCACCATTTGACACTGACTCCTTATGAAACACTCTCTTCCCTTGGCTTCTATGACGTTACCCTTTATTAGTTTCCATCTTGTTTCTTTGGCTACTCTTTCTCAGTCTTCTTTGTTTGTTCTTTCTCCTTAGCATTGGGCCCTCTATCATTGTTTTCTGTCTGAGTCCTCCATACTGTTTCTGTACTTTTAGTTATCATCCATGTGCCGGCAACTCCCAAATTATTGCTTTAACCAAGACCCCTTTTCTCAATCCAATCTTACATATGTATGACTGTGTATTTGCTGTAGGACTTCAAAACTTTCATGCCCAAAGTTGAATTTTTTGTCTAATTCCCAAAATATGTTGTTGTTAATTTCTCCATGTCAGCTAAATGTCACTTTCATTATTTTTTCTTTTCTTTAAAACAATATTTTTAAGGCTGGGCACGATGGCTCACACCTTTAATCCTAGCACTGTGAGAGGTGGAAGCAGGTAGATTGTTTAAGCTCAGGAGTTTGAGATCAGCCTGAGGAAGAGCAAGTCTTTTTCTTTCTGTCTCTACTAAATATGGACAAACTAGCTGGATGTTGTTGTGGACGCCTGTAGTTCCAGCTACTTGGGAGGAGGACGTAGAGGATCAGTTGAGCCCAAGAGTTTGAGGTTGCTGTGAGTTATGATGCCACAGCACTTTACTCAGGGTGATTGAGTGAGACTCTGCCTCCACAAAAGAAAAATAGAAAGAAATTTTAATTACACAAGTAATGAATATGATCTTATAAAATAATGCAGTGTAATAAAACAGAAGTTCTTCCTTGGTGTTTAGCCAGTCTCATTCCCCTTACCATAGGTTGACCTCTGGTATCAATCTATTTATCTTTCTAGGGCTTTTTCTATGAATTTACACTCATTAGTACATAGAGAAATGTATAGTTTTGTAGTAACTTCTATGTGAATAAAAACATACTCTGTTTACATTGTTGTTTAGGTTTTGTTTTTTTTTTTTTTTGAGACAGAGTCTTGCTAAGTTACCCTCAGTAGAGTGCCATGGTGTTACAGCTCACAGCAACCTCAAACTCTTGGGCTTAGGTGATTCTCTTGGCTCAGCCTCCCAAGTAGCTGGGACTACAGGCGCCCACCACAATGCCTGGCTGTTTTATTTGTTGCAGTTGTCATTGTTGTTTTAGCTGGTCCAGCCAGGTTTGAACCCCAGCCTGGGTGTATGTGGCTGGCGCCCTACCCAATGAGCTATGGGTGCTGCCCACAGGTTCCTTTTTCTTTAAATCTTTTTTTTTTTTTATTGCTCCTTAGGCTGATTTTTTTTTTTTTTTTTTCATGACAGAGTCTTACTCTGTTACCCAGGCTAAAGTGCCGTGGTGTCACATTAGCTCACAGCAACCTCGAACTTCTGGATTCAAGTGATCCTTTTGCCTCAGCTTCCCAAGTAGCTGAGTAACTACAGGTACCAGCTATTATACCCAGATAATTTTTTTCTCTTATTTTCAGTAGAGACGGGGTTCTTGCTCTTGCTGAGGCTGGTCTTAAACTCCTGAACTCAAGGGTCTTCCCACCTTGGCCTCCCAGAGTGGTAGGATTACAGGTGTGAGTCACCTTGCCTGGCCCACAGGTTCCTTTTTTGCTTAATAGCATGTCTTGGAATTCTTTCTTTGTTTTGTTTTCTTTTCTTTCTTTCTTTCTTTTTTGAGTTCTTTCTGTATCAGTACATACAGATCTATCTCATTCTTTTTAACTGTTGCACTAATTTCCAATGTCTAAATCATTATTTATTAAACCATTTTGTGTTGATGCATGTTTAATTTTACTTTTTTCCTTTCTTTATAAACAGTGCTATAGTAACTATATGCATGTAAGGTAGAAAAATGTGATACTGTGTTATCTTTTCTAAAAGGACACCTTTTTTTAATGGCATTATCATAAATTGAGGATATGTGATGAGACTGGAGGAAGAAAACTTTTTGTTGTGGTTAGGTAGTTGTGTGCATCTACCTTTTTTTTTTTTTAAATTACTGAAATTTATTTATTTTATTTATTTATTTATTTATTTATTTTTACAGTTTTTGGCCAGGGCTGGGTTTGAACCCACCACCTCTGGCATATGGGGCCGGTGCTCTACTCCTCTGAGCCACAGGCGCCGCCCCTCATCTACCTTTTAAAAGTTGAAACTCTCCCAGTACTCTGGGAGGCCGAGGCAGGCAGATCACCTGAGCTCACAAGTTTAAGACTAGCCTGAGCTAGAGTGAGACCCCGTCTCTAAAAATAGCTAGATACTGTGGTGGGTGCCTGTAGTCTCAGCTACTTGGGAGGTTGAGACAAGGGAATCACTTGAGCCCGAGAGTTTGAGGTTGCTGTGAGCTATGACACCATAGCACTCTACCAAGGATGACAAAGTAAGACTTTGTCTCAAAAAACAAAACAAAAAAAAGTTGAAACTCCAAGTTAAAGGGGAACTTCTTTTTATGGAAGGTGAAGAGAGTTTCTTCTTTACCAAAAACTTATTGGGTGAAGTTTGACTGAGTCTAGTCTTGGGTCATTCTGTGCTTTGGAAGACAGAATGTATAGGAAATTTTTACTACATTAATTTGTGTTTGTTGTTTCCACAAGAGGGAAAGATGACTTACCTAATGCTATTTCCTTTTCTAGGGCCTATGGATTAGAGAAATTACTGTTTCTTGTTAGGGCCTATGTATTAGAGAAATTATTACTTCTTGTTACTTGTGTGATAATCTTCCTAATACACATGAGCTTTTTTGTGCATAAACCATTTATCTGTTGGGTGTCAAACACTGCTAAGTTCCAGAGTTATAAAATCAGCAAGATACCATTGTTGCCTTCAAGGAGTGAGTAGGGATTATAGATATGGAAATAAAAAACACAGTCTAGTTTGATATGAGCAATGCTGGAAGCAGGAGTTATAGTTTGAAGAGGTCAACATTGAAAGTGAGATGTGGCTGTGGTCCCCAACCCCCAGGGTCCACCCCTGTTAGGAACCTGGCTACACAGCAGGCAAACTTCATCTGTGTTTACAGCTGGTCCCCATCACTCACATCACTGCCTGAACTCCTCCTCCTGTCAGATTGGTGGCAGGATTAGATTCTCAGAGGAGTGTGAACTCTTTAGGTTGTACACTTTTTATGAAAATTTAATGCCTGATGACCTGAGGTGAGGCGATGATGCTGGTGCTGGGGAGCAGGCTGCAAATGGAGATTAGCAGAGAGGTTTGCATAGAGACCATAATAAATCTATTACTTGCAGACTTATATCAAAATCTTCAATCTTACTCCCCCTCATTCATGGAAAAATTATCTTCTATGAAACTGGTCACTGGTGCCAAAAAGGTTGGGACCTCTGCCGTAGGAAAACTGGTTGTCCATCCAAGCGGTTTCATCACATATCAGAACCTTTGTGATGTTTCCTTGTTTCAGCTTTTACAAGTTCAGAAGAATTACAGTTTTAGTGTAGCTAAAGTTCATTGACCTCTTAGGACTGGCTCATAGAAAGCAAATTCATGGAAGACTTATTTAAAACAAATGATGACTCCAGATTTACAATCAGATACAACACTCATGCTAATTTGATATAGGTGTAAGTCAGAGGATATTCTGGAAAATCCACATGGCAGGTTTAATTATAGTTAGAGGCAGTTTATTAAGTTTGGAGTCACTTAAATCTTTGCTACTCAAACCAGAAGCTTGATTATCACCTGGAAGCTTAGAAATGGACAATCTCAGGCAACTGTGGTTCTCTACTAGCATATACCTTTCAAAATCTCAGTTTTTTACTTATTGTTTAGTAGTTTGAAACCTCAGAGTAGAAAAGCAGGAAAATCATTTAGGTTTTGGGTGGCGCCTGTGGCTCAGTGGGTACGGTGCTGGCCCCATATACCGAGGGTGGAGGGTTTGAACTTAGCCCCGGCCAAATTGCAACAAGAAGGAGCCGGGCGTTGTGGTGGGTGCCTGTAGTCCCAGCTATTTGGGAGGCTGAGGCAACAGAATCACCTAACCTAGGAGTTGGAGGTTGCTGTGAGCTGTGATATCATGGCACTCTACCAAGGGCAATAAAGTGAGACTCTGTCTCTAAAAAAAAAAAAAAAAAAAAAAAAAAAAGGAAAAAAAGAAAAGCATAGTGTTTTATGGAAGGTTAATAAGCCTTGTTATAAGACTTATAATAAAATACTTGATAGACAGAAACACAGACAGGCATAGATATACAAAGAGAGAGACAGACACATAGGTAGAAACACACACTCTCTCCTGCACACAGAGACATCCTCCATATACATACATACAACAGAACACCCCAAGAATCCTCTACTTAGTCCCTTCCCACACAAAGAGGACTCTTCTGCAGAACCTCAGGGTTTTGCACAGTCTCCTACATGCACCCACAGAGACACCCCAAATAGATTATACAGACCATGAGGCCTACCTACACTCAGAAATGTAGAAAGTCCCACAGAGAGAGATGTCTATACACACAGACACTCCATTCAAACTGACAGCCAACAGGTAATACTTCAAACTAAGATTTTCTAGTACTTGAGTAGTGTTCTCCATAGTTATTTTGAGGAGAAGAGATGAGTATTCTCTCTAAGGTACTTTTAACTGAACCAGAAATGAAGCAAAACAGATGGGCTGCCATTGAGTGTGCAGAACAGTGAAAGCACCACAAAGCCAGTTTTATTTGTTTCTGGAACTGCTTGTTCCTGCGCATCATTTTCAGTTTGATGTACTCAAGCTGGGGTGGGAAGTCATTCTCCCCTTACTTTCTCTCGGAGCGCACATTCTAAATTGCTGATTAAGCAGAGTTCCATGCTCAGTTCTCCTTAGCACTAATTAATATACTTCTTTGGTACTATCTGAGTCACATAAATCTGCCTGGGATTGGACGATACAGAAACATTGTATCTACCGGGAAGACTCATATTGAGTCCTCTTTGGGAGTAAGGAATTTAGAGATAATGTCCTTCCTTCCTTCCCTTCCTTTTCTTTCTTTTCTTTTTCTTGGAGATGGGTGTCCTACTCTGTTACCCAGGTTGGACTTGAACTCCTGGTCTCAAGCTGTCCTCTTGCTTCAGCCTTCCAAGTATCTGGGACTATGGGCACATACCACTGCTCCTGGCTAAGAAATGTAGTTATGTTAAGAGAGGTTTTTTTAATTGTTAGGTCATTCATCATATAGGTTTGCATAGAGAGCTGTGATGAAACTTAACAATGATTTAGAGTAGTGATTTTCAACCCATGTGCTGTGGCACGGCTGGTGTGCCATGAGAGGATCTTAGGTGTACTTTAAAAAAATGTTTTGTTTTGTTTTTTAATTAAATCATAGCCGTGTACATTAATGCAACCATGGGGTACAATGTAGTGGTTTTATATACAATTTGAAATATTTTCATCAAACTGGTTAACATAGCCTTCACGGCATTTTCTTAGTTATTGTGTTAAGACATTTATATTCTGCACCCAGTAAATTTCACATGTATCCTTGTAAGATGCACCTTAGGTGTGGTCCCACCAATTACTCTCCCTCTCCCCATCCTCACCCTCCCTCTCCGAAAAAATTTAACGATCATTAATTAAATTATTTTTGAAAGAAGTTCACAACACGGTAAGTATATTATTTTCTTTTTCTTTTTTATGAAAAACATAATTTAACTGTGCCATGGAAGTTTAACTATAGGTTCAAGTATGCCCTGAGATAAAAAAGATTGAAAAACACGGATTTTAGAGGAATTATAACATTAATCATATGTTGAAAGATTTTAAAAATTCACTGATATGGGTAGGGGATGGCACACTGGATTATGTTGGTTGATACAGATATCATTGGTAGCCATGTGCCAAGTTTTTTAGTGTCTCAGGCAGCATCTTGAGAGAAGTATCTTATTAGGAAAAAGGAGATCTGACACATACAGCAGTTTGTGTGGGTGAATAGTTGTAGGTTTCTATCACACTGAGGAAGCTAGCTATCCTAGAGATGTTAGTAGAATAGTTTCACATACGTAAGTTATAGAGAGATAGGTATTTTTCTCTTGCTGCCTGGTATACATATATTTATTAATTAGAACAAAGGCCTACTTAAAAATTTTTATTTCAAACATATGGAACAGTCCTGAGAAAATTGTACTCACTGTCCAGTTTACAAATGCTATTTTTTTTTTAGAGACAGAGTCTCACTATGTCGCCCTCAGTAGAGTGCCGTGACGTCACAGCTCATAGCAACCTCCAGCTCTTGGGCTTAGGCGATTCTCTTGCCTCTCAACTAGCTGGGACTACAGGTGCCTGCCACAATGCCTGGCTTTTTTGTTGTTGTTGTTGTTGCAGGTTAGCCAGGGCCAGGTTTGAACCCGCCACCTTTGGTATATGGGGCCGGCGCCCTACTCACTGAGCCACAGGCACCACCCTTTTTTTGTTTGTTTGTTTTGTTTTGTTTTGTTTTTTTAACACATAGGGTTTGCTCTGTCACCTAGGCTGGAGTGCAGTGGCATGGTCATAGCTCATTGAAGTCTCAAACTCCTGGGCTCAAGGGATCCTCTTGCCTCAGTCTCCTTAGTAGCAACAAATGTTACCAATTTTGCAAAATTTCCTTTATCTTTGAAAGGTATAAAAACATTGTAGACAAGATTGAAGATCCCTTGTACCCCTTCTCTATCCATTCCTCTTGGTCCCTTCTTTCCTTCCCCTCTCACACAAAGGGAATGAGCTAAACTTTGCTGTTTATAATTCCCCTCATGTTCTAATACTTTTGCTGTATATTGTTTATCAATTCAATTGTATATCAGTAGGTAATTATAATGTTATTTTGTTTATAAACTCTACATAAATGGTATTACAGATAGTATTCTGCAGCCTACCCTGGGTAGAGTACCATGGTGTCATAACTCACTACAGCATCACATTCCTGAGTTGAAGGAATCCTCCTGCGTTAGCTTTTCAAATAGCTGGGACTACAGGTTTGTGCTACCACACCTGGCTGATTCTTTTATGTTTTTTTTGTTTGTTTTTATTTTTGTTTTTGAGACAGAGTCTCACTATATGTTGCCCTCGATAGAGTGTGGTGGGATCACAGCTCACAGCACCTCAAACTCTTGGGCTTAAGCGATTTGCTTGCTTTAGCCTCTCAAGTAGCGGGGACTACAGGTGCCCGCCACAATGCCTGGCTATTTTTTGTTGCAGTTGTCATTGTTGGTTGGCTGACCTGGGCTGGGTTCAAACCCGCCAGCCTTGGTGTATGTGGCGGGTGCCGTAACCACTGTGCTACGTGTGCTGAGCCTGTTTGTTTTTTGTTTTGTAGAGACAGGGTCTTGCTCTTTCTCAGTCTGGTCTCAAACTCCTGACCTCAAGTGTTCCTCCCTTGTTGGCCTCCCAGAGTGTTAGGATTAAAGGTTTGAGCCCCTGTGCCTGTCCTGTATTGTTTCTTTAAATTTGTATTGCCTTTTATTTTTGTATTGGTTTTTTAAAAAATTTTTGAGTATGTTTGATCTGAAATTGGTTGACTCTATGGATGTGGAAACTTCAGATACAGACAGTTGCTTATTGGAATTGGGTAATATAAATCCTGGGAAGTATTTTGTTCTTTTTTCAAAATTGTTTTGGGTAGGCAAAATAGGCTTGTCAATTTCTACAAACAAATCTGTCAGAATAGGCATTGCATTAAATCTATAGGTCAATTTGGCTGAATTCCCATTTATGACTTTTAATACATAAACATGGAACATCTCTCAATTTGTTTAAATCTTTTCTAATTGCTCCTTAGCAATGTTTTGTACTTTGTATACTGTATATGCCTAGCATTTCTTTTATTAAATTTATTTGTTAGTATTTTATTTTTTCTGATACTACTTTGAATGGAATCATTTACTTTATTTTACTTTCAGATTGTTTATTGCAATTGAAACACAATTAACTTTTATATTGTGGTAAAGTTTACATAATGTTTATCATTTGAACCATTATATTTTATTTTATTTTTTAAAAGGAAGTCATGAAGACATCCCAAATTAAAATGTGTGTGTTTTGGGAAGAACATATAAACTCTTTTTTCTTTTTTTCCAGATTGATGTGAGAGTACAAATGATTAGGTTACATTGTTTGGGTTTCTAAGGTAAAGTTCAAATTGTATAGATGAGCCCTTTGCCCGGGGGTGTGCTGTATATCCTTTCTAAGGTAAAGTTCAAATTGTATAGATGAGCC
>CAUYPK010042574.1:0-23349 GCA_963574355.1 Loris lydekkerianus | reverse complement strand
ATAAAAGAAGTGTAGGATGATGACATATAAATGAGAAGAGTGGAAGTAACAGTGAAGCAAAACAAAACACCACATGAGAGGACTGTAATGGAAATTATAATGAATAGCCTTCAAACTGGCATTGGGAGTAGATCTGGGGGGATCTTCTACCTTCTAGAGGTAGAAGATTGAACAGCAAGAAAAAACCCTTGTTCATGTACTCGAAATAAAAGACTACAAGCTGAAAAAAAAAAAAAAAAAAGAATAGTCAAAACTGGCTCGGCACCTATAGCTCAGCAGCTAGGGCACCAGCCATATACACCAGAGGTGGCCATTTTGAATCCAGCTGGGGCCTGCCAAACAACAATGACAACGACAACAACGAAATAGCTGGGCATTGTGGTGGGTGCCTGTAGTCCCAGCTACTTGGGAGGCTGAAGCAAGAGAATCGCTTAAGCCTAAGAATTTGAGGTTTCTGTGAGCTGTGATGCCACAGCATCCTACCCAGGGCAATAGCTAGAGACTCTGTCTTCAAAAAAAAAGTCGAAACCATAGAGACAGAAAGTAGAATGATGGTTGCCAGGGACTGGGGAAAGGAGTGAATGGGGAATTGTTGTTTTCTGGGTATGGAGATTCAGTTTTAAAAGATAAAAAGAGTTGTGAAGATGGATGGTGGTGATGGGTGCAAAATACTATGAATGTGGCCAGGCACAGTGGCTCACACCTGTGATCCTAGCACTCTGGGAGGCTGAGGTGGGAGGATCCCTGGAGCTCAGGAGTTTGAGGCCATCCTTGAGGTTGCTGTGAGCTATGATGATGCCATGACACTCTACTCAAGGCAAGAGAGAGAAAATTCTCTTTTCTCAAAAAAAAAAAAAATTATAAATGTATTTAATACGAACAGGAGAGAGGGAGAGAGAGAGCCTTCCAGAGTTCTTCCACTATGTGAGAACACAGTGAAAAGATGGCCATCTATGAACCAGAAGTGGGCCTTTAACAGACATTGAATCTGTCAGCACCTTTATCTTGAACTTCCTAAAATCTGGAACTATAGGAAATAAATTTCTGTTGTTTATAAGCCATCCAATCTATGGAGTTTATTACAGTAGCCCAAATGAACTACAATAGCTGTCTAGGCTGACGAGTTTAGGTTCTTTTTTTTTTTTTTTTTTTTGAGACAGAGTCTCACTATGTCACCCTCAATAGAGTGTTATGACATCACAGCTCACAGCAACCTCAAACTCTTGGTCTGAAGCAATTCTCTTGCCTCAGCCTCCCAAGTAGCTGGGACTACAGGCGCCCACCACAATGCCTGGCTATTTTTTTTTTTTTTTTTATTGCAGTTGTTTAATTGGCTCAGGCTGGGTTTGATCCACCACCCTTGGTGCACGTCCTAAGGGTGCTGAGCCGAGTGTAGGTTCTTCTTACATCTTTTATAGGGCCTAGGGGTGGGAGGTTATCACTTCAGGCATAAACAGGCACATAAACATGCTCACAAAGAATATTCAGGAGCAGCTCTAGACATTATTTACCTTTACTTGAGGTAAATACACCCAGGATTCCCATTCCCAACTCTTGTTGATTCTAGTCAGCTACAGTAGTCTGACCCAATCATAAACTATCAGAACAATAAGACAAAATGGTAGCTTTTTTTGTTTTTTACTTTGAATTATCAATGTGCTGATACGTGCAATCAAACAAGCTTGTCTCTAAACAGTGGGAAAATACCCACTGAAAAGTCTACCCAACTGACCTGACACTTACCTCAGGTAGATAACTGTATTGCCATCCAACTAACAGAGATCATTTGCTGCCACCTAATTAGCAACACTATAGGGAGAAAGATCCACCCCTCCTCTATCCATCCACCTACCCAAACAATGAAAACCTAATATGTGAAAAGTCTCTGTCCTTAGTTCACAGTCTAGTTGAGAAGATATATAATCAACTAACAATCTTTTTCATACAAGTGAATAACATGATCAGACATGGTACACAGAGATATCATTCTAACAGTAGTGTAGAGAACTGTATGGAAAGGCCCAGAATTGAGGCTGGGAAAACAAGTAGGATACAAATCCTGGATTAAGACAATGGCTACAATAATAAAAAGAAGATTAATATCTAATATCTAAGTGACATCTCAGAATTAGTATCAGCAGGATTTGGTGTTTGAGCAAAGTTAGGGAGTAATTAAAAGAGATAAAGTATACAAAGACTGACCAGCATGGTATACTAGCACCTAGTATACAACTAACTCTTCCCCCATCAACATGTTTTTTTTGTTTGTTTGTTTTGAGACAGAGTCTCATTGTCGTCCTCAGTAGAATGCTGTAGCATCATAGCTCACGGCAACCTCAAACTCTTGGGCTCAAGCGATTCTCTTGCCTCAGCCTCCCAAGTAGCTGGGACTACAGGCATCCACCACAACACCCAGCTATTTTTTTGTTGCAGTTGTCATTGTTTAGTGGGCCCAGGCTGGGGTTGAACCTGCCTGCCTCAGTGCATGTGGCCAGCACACTACCCACTGAGCTACGGGCACCCTACCCACTGAGCTACCGTCCACTATCAATATCTTATCAAAATCATCCCTCCCCTATGTTGTTCCATTCCCTTTCTAACTAGTCTTCTTGCTCCCTTTTGCATCTTGAAAAGATTTAGCCCTTACTCCAACCCATTTTCCACAATTCAGCCAAAATAACTGTTCTGAAATGCTACCTTAAGCCACTCCCCTATTATAATTATTTAGTAATGCTCTATTACCTCTAGGATAAAACCATAATGCTCAGCATGGCACACAAACCCTTTCACTCCTGCTTATAAAGGTCTAACTCCTATTTACCCGCACATGTGTACACTCTGCTGGTCCATTTATCTGGAACACTCTCCTGCTATCTAGCCCTGGCTAATATTCACACATTGTTAAGGATTCAGTTCCATTTATTGGCAACCCATAGGCAGGACTGGGGTAAGAAAGACATTCTATGCAAAAGGAACACAAAGATTAAAAAGTACAGGGTACAGGGATTGGTAGGTATTCTTTTTTCTCTTTCTGCATAAGTAGGAGAGAAGAGATGAAGCTAAAAAGTTAAGATGGACAGTACAGTATGGTGGAAAAGCCCACAAACGCAGTTAGACTACCAAGGATTGAATTTCACCTCTGACTACTACTGGTTGTAAAGCCTGCGTTGGTTACTCAATTTCTTTAGTACACATCTATAAAATGGAAATAATAATAGTAACTAACTGATACAGTTGTTATGAAGATTCAGTAAGTTGATGTATATAAAATGCTAATAATAATGTCAAAGAAAGTCATCAATATGTTAGTTATTATTTTATTTCTATTATTATACATATTATTAGTGTAGAAGTTCTGGTATACCAAGATGAAGCATCTATAATTAATTTGGCAGAACATGGTGGCCACTGAAATTTACAAGTAAAGCTATAATATGATTTGATAATGGTTGAATTATCTAGTCCCCAAAAGTATATTCAAATCCTAAACACTACTAACTGTAAATGTGACCTTGGGAATGGGATCTTATAGATGTAATCAAGTTAAGATGAGGTCATACTGGAGTGGGGTAGATTCTTTATCTAATATGACTGGTATTCTTTTTTCTTTTTTTTAGAGACAAGGTCTTACTCTGTTGCCTGGCTGGAGTACAGTAGCACAATCATAGCTCCCTGCGGCTGTCAACTCCTGGGCTCAAGTGATCCTCCTAACCTCAGCTTCCCAAGTAGTTGGGACTATAGACACAAGCCACCATACCTGGCTAATTTTTTTTTCCTTTTGAGACCGAATTTCACGTTGTCACCTTGGGTATAATGCCATCGCATCATATCTCACAGCAACCTCAAACTTCAGGTTTAAGTGATCCTCTTGCCCCAGTCTCCCGAGCAGCGAGGACTGCAGGCGCCTGTCACAACACCTGGCTTTTTTTTTTTTCTTTTTTTTTGAGACAAAGCCTCAATCTGTCACCCTGGGTAGAGTACCGTAGCATCACAGCAACCTCCAACTCCTGGGATCAAGCGATTCTCCTGCCTCCAGCTCCCAAGTAGCTGGGACTACAGGCGCCTGCCACAATGCCCAGCTATTTTTTTGGTTGCAGCCGTCATTGTTTTTTGGCGGGCCTGGGCTGGATTCGAACCCACCAGCTCAGGTGTATTTGGGGCGGCGCCTTAGCCACTTGAGCCATAGGCGCTAAGCCCACCCGGCTTTTTTTTTTTAGAGATAGAGTCTTGCTCTTGCTCAGGCTGGTGTCAAACTCCTGAGCTCAAGCAATCCATCCACTCCAGCCTCCTAGAATGCTCAGATTACAAACATGAGCCATTAGCCCAGCCTATGCCTAATTAAAAAAAAAAAAAAGTCTTACTTTGTTGCTCTCAGTAGAGTGCTGTAACATCATAGCTCACAGCAACCTCAAACTTTTGATCTCAAGTGATTCTCTTGCCTCAGCCTCCTGAGTAGCTGAGAGTACTGGTGCCTGCCACAATGCTGGGCTATTTTTAGAGACAAGGACTCACTCTGTTTCAGGCTGCTCTCAAACCTGTGAGCTCAGGCAATCCACCGGCCTAGGCCTCCCAAACGCTAGGATTACAGCTGTGAGCCATTGCGCCTGGCCCTTTTTTTTTTTAGAGAAAGAGTCTTGCTATGTTGCCCAGGCTGTTATTAAACTCCTGAGCTCTGATATTCTTACAAAAACAAGGAAAAGAAACACATACACACAGAGAAAATGTCATGTGATAAAGGAGGAAGAAATTTAGAATAACGCATCTCTAAGCCAAGAAATAAACCCCCAGAAGCTAGGCAGAGGCAAGGAAGGATCTAGGCTCTCCTAGAGCCTTCAGAGAGAATTTGGCCCCACAAGGACTTCAATTTTGGACTTCAGCCTTAAGAATACATTTTTTTTTTTTTTTTTTTGAGACAGAGTCTCACTCCATCATCCTTGGTAGAATGCTGTGGCGTCACAGTTCACAGCAACCTCCAACTCCTGCCTCAGCCTCCTGAGTAGCTGGGACTATAGGCACCCGCCACAACCCCGCTATTTTTTTTCTTGCAGTTTGGCTGGGGCCAGGCTTGAACCCACCACCCTCAGTATATGGGGTCGGCGCCCTACCCACTGAGCCACAGGTGCCACCCAATAAATTTTTGTTTTTATAAGTCACTCACATTGTAGTGTTTTGTTATAGCAGTTGTAGGAAACTAATATATGTCCAAAACTGCATTTTAGAATGATCTTATGGATAGCAGGGTAGAAGAAGAACTAAAGGCAGGTTTGGATAGTATTACAACAGTCAGGTGAGAGGTGATCAAATATCTGACTTAGAGGGCTATTACAGGCATGAAAAAGTGGGCTACATCAATATGCAAAGATAAAATCTAAAAGTCAGCAACTGAGTGGTAGATTTGAGGAATGAGGAACAAGAGCCAAAGGCAACTCAAAAGGCTCCAAATTCAGATGTTCAGAATAGCAATGGGAAGGGTGCTAGAATCTTACCTGACTCATTGTTCCATCAGTAAGTCAGAAACCTGTCAGAAACCAGCATCAATGTCAAACAAGCAAGTCAGTGGCTTATCAGGCCTCTGCACTTTAGATGAGCCCTATGCAGAGAAGGGCCCCGACCTAGTTTTTCACTGTAGTCTAACAATGCTTTTGTGCTGGCTGCTGTGTGTTTGTTGGTTAGCTCCAAACACAAAGGCTAGTCGACATCCCATCCTGCTGGCTTGGTTTAAAGAAGAAAAGAAAGCATTGTTACTGCCCTGGGTAATTTCAGGACAAGCATCCCAAGAGTGCCCTGTGGGAGGCTTGTGTTCCAAAGGAGCCTCCTGTTCTCAGCCTGAGGATCTACAGCCACAAGCGTACATCCGCTAAGACCTGAGTTTGCCATGGTTCAGCTTCTAGTCCAGGAGGTTCAGCAGGGCCTGCCTGACTGAAAAGGTCAGTAGTAAAGAGCTGACTCAAAAGAGAAAGGGAACACTAGTTCTGGGTACAAAATAAAAGGCTTTTACTAACCCAAAATATGTGTCAGAATATTTAAATGTTTCACTCTCTCTGCCTTCACATATGCTTATGCTTATCTACTGTCCAGAATAGCATTCTTCCCCTTCACAGCTTTGCTATTTATAATTCTTATTTGTCCTCCTAAACCCAGCTTGAGCCCCTTATTGAGGAAGGTATTCCCTGATACTCCATCCCATTCTCTGAGCCATTTTAGCATCTTGCATATCTTTCCATTATTGCTTATTACACATCACACGGCATTATTACATTGAGCAGGAACTAGGTCTTTCTCAACTTTGTAAGCCTAGTATCCAGTGAACAATGAAAGTATTGAATGACAAATGCATAATTGTAACTTTCTGAAACATTCTTTTCATCCTTTTAAAATTTTTAATAAACAAGGAAATCAAGCCCAGAGAATTTAAATAACTTTCCTATGATTATTCAATTAGTAAATGGTAGAGTCTAGATTTGCATCCAAGTCTTTTGTCCTCAAAGCCCAGGCTCCTTCTACTCCAGGAGCTTACACTTGTGTAGGGAAGCTAAAGCAAAAACAATGTTAATAAATGAAAGAATGTGTAATAAGAGAGCTCAGTGGTTACAGCACTAGCCACATACACTGGGGCTGGCGGGTTCAAGCCCTGCCGGAGCCTGCTAAACGATGACAACTACAATTAAAAAAAAAAAAAAGCTGGGCATTATGGTGGGCGCCTGTAGTCCGAGCTACTCAGGAGGCTGAAGCAAGAGAATTGCTTAAGCCCAAGAGCTGGCGACTGCTGTGAGCTGTGACGCCAGGCCCTCTACTGAGGTCAACAAGGTGAGACTCTGTCTCAAAAAAAAAAAAAGAGGGATACAAAAATACTATATAGGAAAAGATAAATGGAGAGAAACATTATGACCAAATAAGTGCTGGTAATGAAGGTTAAGAAGAGGAAGGGCACTGCAACAACAGAAAAAGAATCAGAAAAGGTTTTATTTTATTTTATTTTATTTTTGAAACAGAAACTCACTGTGACCCTTGGTACAGTGCTGTGGCATCATAGCTCACGGCAACTTCAAACTGTTAGGCTCAAGTGATACTATTGCCTCAGCCTCCAAGTAGTTTGGACTACAGATGTCTACTACAATGCCTGGCTAATTTTTCTATTTTTAGTAGAGATAAGTGTTGCTCTTGCTGAGGCTGGTCTTGAACTCCTGAACTCGAGCAATCTACCCATGTCAGCCTCCCAAAGTGCTAGGATTATAGGGCCTCACTAGAAACGATTTTATAAGGAAATAAGGTCTAGAAGGGAAAAAGATTTCTACAGGACAGAGAGAAAGAATACATTTCAGGCTGGGCATACGGCTACTTACTCTGGAGGCTGAGGCATGAAGATCGCTTGACCCCAGGAGTTTGAGGTTGTAAACTAGGCTGATCCCATGACACACTAGCCTGGATAACAAAAAATAAATAAATATGCCAGGTAAGGTGGCTCATGCCTATAACCCTAGCACTCTGGGAGGCCAACACAGGTGGACTGCTTGAGCTCACAAGTTCAAAAACAACCTGAGGAAGAACAAGACCCAGTCTCTAAAAAAAATAGCCAGGCATTGTGGCAGGGGCCTATAGTCTCAGCTACCCAGGAGGCTGAGGCAAGAGGATCACTTGCACCCAAGAGTTTGAGGTTGCTGTGAGCTACGATGCCACAGCACTCTACCAAGGGCGACTAAGTCAAACTCTATCACAATACATACATACATACATACATACATTTTAAAAAGTAAAAAATAAAACAAAAAAGAGAATATTCCAGGCTTATGAATAAAAAACAACAACAAAACAGGCTGTGCACAGTGTCTCATTCCTATAATCACAAAGCTTTAGGAAGCCAAAGCAGGAGGATCACTTGAGGCCAGGAGATCGAGAAAAAAGCAAGAAAACACAGACCATGTTCAATAAACAAAAAATCCATTTTCCTGAATTATAGAGGACTTGCTAAAGAAAACAAGAACTAGGAGAAAAAAAGTAGGATTATACAAGAGCATAAAGGACTACTGTTTATCCTAAATTCCATTTTTTTAACTCTAGTTGGGCATCAAAATACTCTGTAGAGCTTTATTTACATTTTCTTTTTTAGAGAGAATAGGATCTCACTATGTTGCCCAGGCTGATCTCAAATTCTTGTGATTTTCAAGCAGCGTATTTATTTTTAAATATAGATACTTGGGCCTTACCCAAGACTTTAACCAATGAGGAAATCACTGAAGGTTTTTGACCCTAGAAATGCCACTGATTACATTTTTATTCATTCAATCAACAAATATCACTCAACAAATTTGTCAGGCACCGTGCTAGGAAACAATGAATATCAATGCAATAAATAAAATAGTCTTTGCCATCAAGAAATTTATAACCTTAAAAAAAAAAATTAGCTGGGCATGGTACCATGCGACCAGCTGAGGCAGGAAGATTGCTTGAATCCAGGAGTTGAAGGCTACAGTGATCCGTAATCCACCACTGCAGTCCAACCTGGCAACAGAGCGAGACTTTATCTCTTTTTTTTTTTTTTTTAGACAGAGTCTCACTCTGTTACCCATGTTAGAGTACCATGGCATCAGCCTAACTCACAGCAACCTCAAACTCTAGGCTCAAGCTATACTTCTGCCTCAGCCTCCCAAGTTGCTGGGAATATGGATACACACCACCACACCCAGTAATTTTTCTATTTTTACTAGAGACAGGGTCTCACTCTTGCTCAGGCTGGTCTCAGACTCCTGAGCTCAAGGAATCCTCCTACCTCAACCTCCCAGAGTGCTAGGATCATAGGCATAACAAAAAAAAAAAAAAAAAAAAATTCAGGAGGCTGAGGCAAGAGAATTGCTTAAGCTCTGGAGCTGGAGGTTGCTGTGAGCTGTGACATTACAACTCTTTATTGAGAGCCACAAAGCAAGACTCTGTCTCAAAAAAAAAAAGACACACTATATGATTCCATTTATATGAGGATATTAAAATGTAGTGAAATTCATGGGAACAGAAAGTAGCATAGTGGTTACTAGGTGAAAGGGGGATAATGAAGTAATGGGATAGAGTTTCTATTTTACAAGATGAAAACGATCTGGTGATAGCACATGCTTGTAGTCCCGCCTTCTTGGGTGAGGCAGGAGGATCACTTGAGCCCAGGAGTTCAAGGCTGTAGTGCTTTATGACTGAACCTGTGAATAGTCACTGCACTCCAGCTTGGGCAACATAGCAAGACCTTGTCTCTAAAAGAAAAAAAGAAAGAAAACGTCTGGAGATCTGTTGCACACAGTGTGGAAATATTTAATGCTAACTACTGACATATACACTTAAAAATAGGTAAGATAGTAAAACAAAGAAGAAGAAAAGATTTGTATTTTAGAAGGACCACTCTGCCTGTAGATTTAAGGTGTGAAACAAGGCTAACAGGGAGACTAGTTAAAAGGCTGTGACATTATAATGGCAAAAAGAATTGGCATAAAATAAATGGATTCAAGATAGTACGAAGGTAAGATGGACAGGACATAGTGGTGATTGATGAGATGTAAAAAAAAGGGAGCGCTCAGGAATAAAGGAAAAGAGAACTATCTTTTGTACAAGAGCTTAGTTTTTTGCTCTTGTTGTTTGTTTTTTTCTTTTTTTGGTAGAGTGCTGTGACATCATAGCTCACAGCAACCTCAAACTCTTGGGTGTAAGCAATTCTCTGGCCTCAGCCTCCCAGGTAGCTGGGACTACAGGTGCCGGCCACAATGCCCGGCTATTTTTTTGTTGCAGTTGTCATTGTTGTTTAGCAGGTCCAGGTCAGGTTTGAACCCACCAACCCTGGTGTATGTGGCTGGCGCCCTAACTACTGAGCTACGGGCACCTAAGCCACAGAGCTCAGTATTATACTAATACTTTTGTAAATTACTGATTCATTTAACATTTATTGAGAGCAGCTACTGTGTCAAATACTACAAAAGACTTCAGAAAATTATTCTGCCACCTTTATAGAATAGCTTCTCATTTTTCTTAAAATTCACTAAACTGGTCCTTCACATAGTTATCTGCTAATAATTATTTCTTCCTAAGTAATTGCTATAGGAGGGTGAGATGACCTAAAATAAGTATGTAACAAAATAAATGCCTATGACAGACTCTGGAAACCACTAATCTAAGAATTTCTTATCTAAGTAAACAATGGAGAACAGGATAACAGGAAAAGACCAACATAAAGAAAAAGTAAATATGTATCAGGTGAAGGAATGCCAAAGGCCCCTGAGTAGTAGAAATGTTAGAATATATT
This sequence comes from Loris lydekkerianus, assembly GCA_963574355.1. Classification (NCBI taxonomy): domain Eukaryota; kingdom Metazoa; phylum Chordata; class Mammalia; order Primates; family Lorisidae; genus Loris; species Loris lydekkerianus. The sequence continues at coordinate 13,076 of CAUYPK010042574.1, read as the reverse complement.
GGGAAACCACCCTCCTTCCATAGTCCTACTTGCTACAGACTCCAAAGCAGGAATAGGTCTCAAGAGTCAATGCAGATCCAACTCCTGGGAACAATGCTACTTATCATGCTAAGAAAAACACACTTGACAAATCTATTAGAAACAACCTAACTCAAAAAAAGCTCTATATGAAACCCACACATTATACCCCTTGATTGCACTAATGTACACAGCTAAGATTTAATAATAAAATAAATAAATAAATAAATAAAACTTACGATAGCCAAAAAAAAGAAGAAAAAGTTTTCAAAAAAAGAAAAGGCAATATTTAAAGCTACAGGATGAAAAAAAGGAGACAATGGGCATCCCAGACACAGGCTTAAGTAGCAGTAAGTTACTGTCCTCTGTGTGTGTGTATGTGTGTGTGTATATTGTTATAGTATTATAATTATTTATGTGCCTCTTTACATTAGAATGAGCTCTGTAACATTGTAACCCAGTGGTTGGTTATCTAGTTTTTTAACAAACACCTGTTGAACTCAGGAGGGTTAGGCAGCAGTTGAGGTCAGGTGTTTTTTTTTTTTTGGGGGGGGGGGGTTTCCTCTCATCTAGCCTTTTGAAGCTATGCAGGGGTCCTCAAACTTTTTAAACAGGGGGCCAGTTCACTGTCCCTCAGACCATTGAAGGGCCATACTATAGTTTAAAAAAAACAACTATGAATAAATTCCTATGCACACTGCACATATCTTATTTTTGATAAGGGAACAAATACAATCACACCACTGCATGTAGCCCACGGGCAGTAGTTTGAGGACCCCTGCGAGCCTGTTATAACTTTTCTCTACTGGCCTCATGTACCTTACTCAGCTGAAAAAGCTCTCCTTGAATAATCCTACTAACTCTGTGGCTGCATTTATCCCTTCCATGTGGATGACCCCAATTCATTCTAGCCCTGACCCCTGAAACCTATGTTTGCAACAGTTCTTTAATCATAATGGGATAATAATAATACATTTCTAAGTATTTTCTATTTACCAAATACTATTTTAAATGCATTACCTAGTTTATAAGACCTGAAGTAAGCTTATGGCTTCCTCATTTTACAAATGAGAGCTGAGAATTAGAGATGGCATGATTTTTAATCTCAGTTCCTAAGTTTCAAATCAGATCCAAGGGTTGAATCCAGACTACTTGACTGCAGAGCCAGTGCTTTCAACTAGTATTCTTCTGTACTGCCTACTAAATATATTCATCTTACCAGCTAGTTAGCAGCCTAAACTCAACCTGCCCTGGGCTGAATTCATAATCTTCCTTTAAATCTTCACCTCTGCTTAGTGTTCTGACTAGTGTGTGATAGGCATTCAGTGAATATTTTTCAAATGATATCTGAGATAAAGTCCCTGAGACTGACTCCCTATATCCTGAAATTGGATTTTGATGAAAAAAAGCACAGTCCTGATTATTTTGGTGTATAACTCCTTCCTGTGTTTTTGTATTTTAACCCTCATTTATATAACAATTATGTGAGAGGCACTGTACTAAGCCTTTATATATATGATTTAAGCCTCGTAACAATATTAAGCAGACACCATTGTTATCTCCATTTTACACATTAGGTGAAGAGAATTTAAGTAACTTACCCACTGTCACACAACATTGCAGTGATTTGAACTCTACCTACACTATCTTAGTTCTTTCTGCTTTACTAAGCCTGTTTCTTTTATCAGCAACAAACTACCAACACTGTAGAGGAGCCTCTGGATCTTATCAGGCTCAGCCTGGATGAGCGAATTTATGTGAAAATGAGAAATGACCGAGAGCTTCGGGGCAGATTACATGTAAGTAAATTTACCAAATTACCTGTGAGATCAGATTGTGTGCTTGTCTTACCCACTCCCTTGAAATGTAAAAACTGTCCAATATGAAATGGTGTGTTGAAATGTAGAAGAAAAGGAGAAAGTCAGCTATGTTTCTACAAGCCAAACAAAACTGTATTTTATTAATAACATTATTTCTCAGGGCAGCACCTGTGCACGGTGGGTAAGGCACCGGCCCCATATACTGAGAATGGCAGATTCGAACAAGGCCCTGGCCAGCTAAAAAACAGCAATAGCAACTGCAACAAAATTAATAAATAAATAACATATTTCTCTTACTAGAAATGTGTCTGTTATGGCACATTTCCATTCCCTACTTTTTTTTTTTCCTATGTTTATTTGTAAATAATGTTTTATTTGTCTTCCATTCTTACTTAACTTACTAACTTATACACAAATATTTTTGTTGTGAAAAGTTAAGCAGCACAGAAATATATACTATAAAAGGTAAAGTACCATCTACAGTGTCAGGAGTCCTCAAACTATGGCCCACGGGCCACATGATTGTATTTATTCCCATTTTGTTTTTTTACTTCAAAATAAGATATGTGCAGTGTGCATAGGAATTTGTTCATAGTGTTTTTTGTTTTTTGTTTTTTTAAACTATAGTCCGGCCCTCCAATGGTGTGGGAGAGAGTGAACTGGCCCCCTGTTTAAAAAGTTTGAGCACCTCTGAAAGTGGGTTGTCGGCTTGGCGCCTGTAGCTCAGCGGCTGGGGCGCTAGCCACATGCACTGGAGCGGGAAGGTTTGAATCCAGCCCGGGCCTGCCAAACAACAGTGACAATTATAGCAAACAAATAGCCGGGCATTGTGGCAGTCACCTGTAGTCCCAGCTACCTGGGAGGCTGAAGCAACAGAATCACTTAAGCCCAAGAGTTTGAGGTTGCTGTGAGCTGTGACACTATGGCACTCTGCTCAGGGCGACACCTTGAGACTCTGTCTCAAAAAAAATAAAATAATAAAAAGTGGGTTGTCCTTTCTGTATATTTATACATATATACGGGGTGGACATAAAGTTCATGTGCAGTTAAAACTAGTTTAGCCTAGTAAATTGTCCACAGACTTGGGGACACCCTGTAGACATCTGTGTGCATGTGCATATATGCAGTGTATATACTACCTCTACCAAAAAAAATGGATCTTGCTATACATATTTTTCACTTTATTTTCTTAGAAATCATTGATCTTGAGTACATGTAAATCTTCTTTGTTCTTCTTAATGATTTCATAGGCTACATATGATAGAAGTGATATTTAGATTTCTATTTTTCATTTCTTACTACAATAAATAATGCTGCAGTAAGCATTTCATACGTATTTCTTTGTGCATATCTGCAAATGTTTTCATAAAATTGGTCCCTAAGTGATCTCATTTGTTCTTAAAGAGTATACTGAAGGTATTGCCCCACATTGATAATTTATTTTCCTAAGCATATTGTTTCTCTGTACCCTAAAGTGATTAAAAATAGCTAACATATTGAGCATCAACTATATGCCAGGCGCTGTTATTCTAAGTGTTTCGTCTGTAACATCTTATTTAATCTTTATAATAATCATCAGAGGATTGATAACCAATTTTCCTGCTTTGTAGACGAATTAAGCATAAGCTCAGAAAAGTGCAGTCACTGCCTCAAGGTGACATAGCCAGTAAAGAGAGAGCCAGAGTGTGAGTCTAGGTTCTGGGCAGTCTGATCTTATCCCAGCTCTTTAGTACTGTGGTTCCACCTTCCATAAAACCTAAAGATGAAGAACCTCTGGACTTCAGAAGGAAATGGGGACCTAGGAGTCTTATACAACTAGCCTTAATGGAGCAGGAGCTCCAGGAATGGACTAATAGCAACATTAGAAAGAAAAACAGAATTGAGCTAAGTCTGTGGCACGTGGAGAGACACCCAGAACAGACGTGGGTGGAAGCTTCTTCAGTTCCCTGTGTAGACTTGATTGCCTCTAAACTGAGTAGAATATTATTTTCTGACCCTCAATTAGACATTTTCATTCTTGTTAGTATGCCTTGCTTAGCAGTTTCCCATATGGCTGCTAGACTACTCTTATTTTGATGTGAGTAGGTGAACCATTTAATACTTTGCTAGAAGTAAACATGAGTGAGTTTTGAACCCAGGAGGATCCCCTTTCAGTAAAATGTATGAACTTTGGAGATGGATTGAGCCCACAGGTGCCAAACCTAAGTCCTGGATAAGTGGGAAATAGACACACTGTTGGCTCTACTTCATGGTGTTTAGTCTCTTGGGTGCCTTTAGAAGACTGCAGCACCATCATCTTAGTAGTTAGCCAAAAGAAGTTCATCTCCTTTACTGTATTTTTCTTGTCATACTATTACAGGTAGAATTGAAGGAAGCCTACTGATGAGTGATGAATTTGATATTTTTTGAATTATTATATTGATATTATAAATGATTAATGATATTAATTATTATATGTTTATTTATTTTGAGACATACTCTCACTTTGTCACCCTTGGTAGAGTGCCATAGCTCACAGCAACCTCAAACTTTTGGGCTTAAGTGATTCTCTTGCCTCACCCTCCCTACTAGCCTCCCTAGTAGCTGGGACTACGGGCGTCTGCCACAACACGCCTGGCTATTCTTTTTTTGTTTATTAATTTGTTTAGCAGACCATGATCAAACCTACCAGTCCTGGAGCATGCGGCCAGCACTGAGCTATGAGCTCTCAACCAATATATTTTAATATAATTTATATTTAAATAAAGTGACTGCCTTAGATAACAAGTACGGTGTATATTTAGAAAATAATTTCAAGTTATTTTGGGTAAATTGAGGGGGGCCATATAAACAGTTTTGTTTTTATCAGGTTAATTCAGTTAATTCAGCTATTTGCATATTGTAACCCTTGTTCATTGTTTCTTAATTTGATTATTAAATTTCTGGGTCTCCCATTCCAGGCTTATGATCAACATTTAAATATGATATTGGGAGATGTGGAAGAAACTGTGACTACTATAGAAATTGATGAAGAAACATATGAAGAAATATATAAAGTAAGTCATACAATTCTGTTCCTCACTTTAAAAATGTGAACTGTTCTGCACATGCAACAGTGTGACACATGTTTGTGGGAAGTAGGTGTAGAATGTAGCCACTAAAAGTAAGGGCTTCGGAGTCAAACAGACCTGGTTCCCAGTACTGGCTTGATCACTTCCTGCCTGGGCTTCGTTGGGCAAAGGAATTAACTTTGCAGATTTCCTGTTGGTAAGCAAGAATACTACCACTTCCTCATCTGAGTGCCAGATTCAATGAGATACGACAATGCAAAGTGCCTATGTGTGCTAGTGTGGTGAATTTTTTTTTTTTTTTTTTTTTGAGGCAGAGTCTCACTATGTCACCCTCAGTAGAGTGCTGTGGCATCACAGCTCACAGCATAAGTGATTATCTTACCTCAGCCTCCCAAGAAGCTGGGACTACAGGCACCCACCACACACCCGGCTATTTTTTTGTTGCAGTTGTCGTTGTTGTTTAGCTGGCCCGGGCCAGGTTCAAACCTGCCACCCTTGGTGCATGTGGCTGGCACTGTAACCACTGTGCTACGGGTGGTAGATTTGAGCTAATACTAATATTTGAAACAAAAACTAAGAAATTTTAAAATACTTGTTAAAAAAATCTATCATGTTACGGTAAGTAACATTTTTATGAATAGTTAACTGTATTTTCTAAAACAGTATTTAGTGAGGAGTATCTTTGTTTTATATTTTTACACTTTTTTTTAATGCCTGGCTTAATTGATGACAGCTAGATTCTCATATCTTTTTTTCTGTCGTAGTATGTTACTGTAGTTAAGAGAATCTGACAACACACAGGTAGTTGAAAAATAAAGAGTATGTTTTTGTGGGTACTCACCTTTGATACTACATCCAAACTCCACATGGTTTGTTGAAGTTTAGTTGCAGTGTGGAATCTGGAGCTACATCATTTACAATACTTAATTAAGAACTTTTCATACTCTGGTTATGTGAAGATTCACTGGTCTTCCTTGCACTTCTGGTAGCTCTTTCATTCGTGTATGATTTGGCTACATCAGGCACCAGTCATCAAGGAAATACTGATTCACTGAGTTATGCAGATTATCCAAATAGTAACACATCTCATTATTCAATATATTTGTTAATGTCACTAATGATCTCATCAGGAAAGTCTTTAAGTATCACGTCAGGGAGCCAGACTCTGGCTCTTCTAGAGCATCCTGGTTAAAAATGTGAGCTGAGATTTCAGGACTGCAGCAATTCAAATCTCAGAGCTCTCTTCATTTCATGCATAGCTTTATGATACTTTTGTTGTTAGCTTTATGGTAATTCACTGTATTGACATACTATAATTTATTTAACTCGTTTTCTATTGGACAACATAGCCATTATAGATGGACAGATAGCCATTTCCAGTCTTTTGCTAATACAAACTGTCCTGCTCCAAATAACTTATCTTTTTCTTATTTGGGAGTAATTCATACTTTCATTTCTCGAATGGGGATTCCAGGAGGACAAGTTCATGTTTTATTTCTATGTTTAATGCCTGTCTTAATACCTGACACATATATAATGGACACTCAATAAATGTTTGCATGAGTGAACTTCATTTTTAATCTCAGGCTGAATCAATTAGTTTCAAATGGAAAAAGATTCTATTTCCTTGCCAAGGATAGCAGATCTAAGCTTTGTCAGCTATCATACAATACACACTTTAAAAAAAAATTCTGAGTGAGATTCACCACTGATAATAGAACAGTTTTCTGATACTGAGTTTATAGCATACCTTTTTTTAACCTAGAGGACTGAAGTTTGCACACCGAACGCCTTGTGATAGACCATGTCCCTTTTTTTGTCAAGAATTAAGTATCTTTTACCTGATGTCCTGCCTAGGTGATATGAACAGACAGCCCAAGGTAGGAAACTCAATACATGGGTTGTTGAAAGTATACTTGTGGACATACTAGTTAATGTTAGCTGGTCTATGGGAATAATACTTACCCACCACCAACACAAAGTAGCTTAGGTGGTTGATAAACTGCATCTCAACTGAGAGAACTATGAATAAGCTGTAAATTCTGTTAGGAATCTGTAGCAGTAGGCTTCCCTGCGTGCCTTATAATCCTCATATTATAGTGTGGCCCCTCCTTGGTGACTATGAAGCTCCATTCATGAAACTGTTAGGAGAGATATTTGCGGAGCTAGGAGGATTTAAAGCCAGAGCAACTCCTGCATCTACCTGGTAATAGAGCTGTCATTTGGGCAGCGAGAGAAGAGTCACTGTAATGCTGTAAAGACTTCCAATGAGAAACCTGCTACTGCCTGGCTGGTACGCTGTGTTTTCTTGGCACAGAGCTGTGTACACCAGTGTCAGCATGGCTGTCTTGAGTTTTGTGAGTTTGATAGTTGGGTTGCTCTGAAAATGAGTGACAGCGGGTGTTATAGAACCCTGCTTCCCACACAGAACACAGTCATCTCCACTGCAAAGGAGGCAACCAGGGCCTGGGACCTCCATGCCCTTTGCAGTTCTTCCTGTCATATCCATGTGTGGTCCCTTGTGTCACAGAGACCTATACACCAAGAAAGATGAATTATTTCCCCCTCCCACATCCACAGGAGCAGCAGGATAGTCACAATAGCAAACTCCCTGTCAGAAAGGAAAGTGTGAAGCATAAGGCAGCTACAGTCCCTCACAATGGCAAATCCCACTGGGAGGCGCGACCGCTCCCTGTCTGTCCCACAGTGTTTGGAACTTCTACTAATGTAATTATGGTGTCCTGTCTCTTTACTTGTTAAAAGTGGCAACTCTGAGTGGGGGCTGCAGAGTTTTCATGGCCAACTTTTTTTCTATGCTGGAAGATTCGAATAGTCAATGCTTTTTTTGGCCCAGGCTTATGAAACTTAGAACTTCATAGGTTTCTGATCTATCTACATCCAAATAATTCACTGGGCCAGTAACCACAAAGTTTTTTCCTAAGCGTAGTTACAGGACTCCTTTTTTTCTTTAGTTCCTCACCTCTATTCTGCTCCCTCAATTAATATTCTATTATTGAGGCTGTTTGCTACCCAGAAGTTTGAGGGGGAAGACAACACCCTTAATCTGGTCTTTGCCTCAGGGCTGAGTTTGTTTACCTGAGAAGTTTTACTGGGCCTGTTTTTCAAAGCTCTTTTTCATACTTACCTTCTACAGTGGTATTTTTCAACCTTTTTATCTCACAGCACAAAGAGTTTAAAAAAAAATATATATATATATATATATTTACTGTGCTTTGAACCCCTTTTGAAAATAATATAATTTATGATCTTTAAAAATTTTCATCCCACACAGGATGAAACTATTCTGCAGTTTGGGGTTTAAAAGCCAGTGGTTTTTCTAACCCTGTGAATTCTGTTTCATCTCTGCTTAAAAACTATTTGGTTCTCGCCTGGGCTGTTCTCTTGCTTGTACTGCTCTTTGCATTAGGTTAATAGCAGCACCTGCTCACACTTGCCTTTGCCAGCCTTCCCCCTGCCCCTATGGGCTGTAGGTTTGGGAGGCCCTTGAGGGAGTTTGGGAGGCTAAAACTGCCCAAGTTTTAGCTAATGTTTTTCCAAGGCTTAATAGTAGGATTTCAAACATTCTGTGTGTTTCCTTACTGCCTCAATCCTGCCTGCTAAGCTGATGCGTCAATAGTTCCATGTGTGCAACTGCCGTAGCATGGAGAAATAATGGCTCAGCATAGTAGAAGTTAATGTCTTGCCCACATAACGGTCCTGGTGAGCTCTTAGGTTGGCACAGTAGCTTTCTTCCAGGTAGAAAGTCAGGAACCCAGGCTTCTACTCTTGATGCCTCTGCTGTCCCCGAGTTCGTCCAGTGGTAGGGGAACGAACACAGGTGTGTTCATGGGGGGTTTACAGGTCAGCCTGTGTCGGCCTGTCACATCTCTTCACTTCCCATTGGCTAAAACTCAATCCAATAACTAGATCTGGTTGCAAAGGGAACATAGAAAATACAGTCATGCTGCATGCCTAGGAAGAAGAGGAGAATGAAATTGGTGGGAAGCACTATTCTGTGCTGGGAAAAGGTAACAATTAATAGATTGGTTCTTTGTGCTACAAAGGTGAATGATTAGTTTTTTTAGCCCCATATTTTGTGTGTCATGATAAATCCATTTATTACATTTCTTTCACAGAAAAAAATACTAATAAAAATATATATAAATGTGTTATGTATTTTTCTTTTCCAGTCAACAAAACGGAATATTCCAATGCTTTTTGTCCGAGGAGATGGCGTTGTCCTGGTTGCCCCTCCATTGAGAGTCGGCTGATACAAAGAATTTATCATCAAGGAGACTTTGTCCAAGTGCCGCTTTAAGTGTGAAAGACATTCAAAGCAGAAACCTGTGCACATTTCTATATTAAGAAATGACCAAGGATTCTTGCACTCCTGAAATGAGTTAATTTGTAGATAACTCAGAACTCCTAAAGCTAAATGTCATTTTTATTTTTCTCCAACATTGCCAATAAATGTGATCACCAAGGTCAGAACTTTTTTCAAAAAAAAAAAAAAAAAGTATAGACAGTTGAACAAAATGACCTACTCTTTATGCTTTTTCCTCTTGACCTCACTTGATGTATCATCAGAATCTTCACTGCTAGAGGAATCCTGCAGAAAAAAATAAAGATAGTATCATCAACTATCGATTAGAATTTAACCATAATATCAAACTTTTACTTGTTATATAATTTAACATTAGCTTTATAACAGTTCCTATAAAGCCTTTCATCCAGTTTTATTGATATCATTAACTAGCTTAAAGTAATTAATAATATTTTTATTGCAAATTAAGAAGGTAGTAAAGGGCAGCACCTGTAGCTCAGTGGGTAGGGCGCTAGCTACAAACACCAAGGGTTTGAGCTCGGCCTGGGCCTACCAAACGACAATGGCAACTACAACAACAACAACAACAGCAACAGCAAAAATAGCTGGGCACTGTAGTGGGCGCCTGTAGTCCCAGCTATTTGGGAGGCTGAGGCAAGAGGATCGCTTAAGCCCAAGAGTTTGAGCTTGCTGGCTAAATGCCTGTAGCTCAGCAGCTAGGGCACCAGCCACATACACTGGGGCTGGCAGGTTCGAACCCAGCCTAGGCCTGCCAAACAACAATGGCAACTACAACAACAAAAAAAATAGCTGGGCACTGTGGTGGGTGCCTGTAGTACTTGGGAGGGTGAGGCAAAAGAATCGCTTAAGCCCAGGAGTTTGAGGTTGCTGTGAGTTCTGATGCCATAGCATTCTACCCAGAATGACATAGTGAGACTGTCCCAAAAAAAAAAAAGAAAAGAAAAATACATATATATTTAAAATTACAAATATGTTTTAATGGTATAATATTTCTCCATCCAAACGTCTGTGTACATACACGTCTGACACATTTCATACTTAATTATTTCCTTGGATTTCATGTTTAGTTTATTTACAGTTTTGCTGTGATGAACAAATGCACATAAATTTCCCACTAATTATTTTGGACTAATCCCTAAAAGCAAAATTATTAGATAACGAAATATCTAGATTTCAAGATGGTTAATATATGTATTTCAAGTACTTCCTATTTATTCTTTCAAAATACTTGTTTTCATAAATGTCTTTGTGATTTCATAAACACCAGTTACACGATCAGTCACCATGTTTACTCTCAGGTAACACCAGCACACGCTAAGGCTCACCTCTTCTGAGCCACTGATAGATGAGGCCTGTTCCTCCTGCTGCTGCTGCTGCTGCTGCTGCTGCTGCTGCTGCTGTTTCTTAAGCATTGCAGATCTCTGAACAGCCAGAATACTAGGGCTAGACTTCCAGAACTGCAACAGAAACATGAACCAGTGAATGACAAAGAAGTAGGAGAACTAGGGAGAGGGTCAATTCATTGAAAAACTTGTACTAACATTTCTCTGGCTCAAAATAATAAATTAAGACTACTTTCCCCACTCTTATGTAATATATTATAATGTAATTAAAATAAAATGCTGAGCTTCAGCTGTATATAAAAAATATATGATGTACTATATTTCATAGCCCAAATCCATCAATATCCACTTGATGGTAAGTGCATTATTTTCAAGAACAAAGTGATGACCTGCCATACTGCTCATTAGCACTTTATTTTACTGGTGCTTGGTAAAAGGAAAGAGTCAGGATATAATTCCCCTATGTCACAGCACACTGTTTTAGTTCAGTAGACTTTTTTTACAGTAAGATTTTCTCTCTTAAAGAATCTGTGTTGATTTATATTCTGGTTCAAGCATCTGATCTCATCATGCACTGGTAACATATAGACCCATTTTGGTATGTACTGTATAACAGTAGCGTATTTCAAACAGAACCCTTACCCTAATCTACCAACTATACTTGAAGAATCTGAGTTCTATTAAATCCTCCTACTATTAGCAATAAAGAATCTTCTCCGAAGATCTTGGAAGCAGAGGCCATGCTCTGTAAGGTTAGTAAGCAGATCTCCTGGAGACTTTATGAAACTCAACTTCTGCCTAAGAGACCAAAAAGGTTTTTACTTGTGTGTGTATTTCACCCTTGCTGCTTTATAGTCAATTTAATCTACAGATATACAGCAACACATGTGAGAATCACCTAAAGTACATTTTAATGTCTAAAATGTTTTGTTTTTTCTAAAAGCTAGATTAAAAATGGTATAAACCAATCCTTTAAATTTTTCCAAGGTAATACAAAAAACTCCATCCAGCTTTCATTGGCTGTTTTTTTTGTTTTGTTTTTTTAATTTATTTATTTTTAACACTGGCTGTTTTATTACCTCAGCTCCATCAACTTTTGGCGGTTTTGCTTGCACTTTGTTTTCTCGGGAAGTGTCTGACTCAGACTCCGACTGACTGCCCGACTCAGACCCGGAATCGGAGTCACTGCTACCTGACCGGCTACTGCTCCCATCACTACTGCTTCCAGAGCTCGAACCAGAGCCAGAGCCTGAAGCCGACCCCGAATCATCATCCGACTGGCTAGAATGTGAAAATAAATTTCAAACAAAAATCCATCACAAATTTAATCTTTCATAAAAGTCATCAGAGAGCCCCAAATTGTTAGATTTTTTTTGTTTCATATTTCAACCCTGTGCCCAAACAGAAGTAAATTAATTTAATTAGTTAATCCATAGTAATAAGACATATTTGATAGATTTAATATAGTTCTAGCTAAAACAGAAGCATTAAGATTAACAAGCAAAATCTACCAAGTACAGGATACTGGGCTAGAAATGTGGGAAGAGAAGTTTAAGCCGTGGTACCTACCTTTAAAGGGCTATGTAATTATAAAGTGAGAATTGTGTAGTGATTAAATGAGTTAAAAATGTTTACAGTGAGAGGTTGAAAATTTTTTCATAGTTTCTGCTTATCTTCAAGAGTATGTATCAACGGTTCTATCATACTAGGAGAATGATTTACTATAATTACGTTATGATAAGACTAAAATCAACAAATAGATAATCTGCAGAATGGGAGAAGATATTTGCCTGCTATACATCCGATAAAAAACTGATAACCAGAATCTACAAAGAAGTCAAGCAAATCAAGAAGAAAAGATCAAATAACTCCATTAAAAGTTGGGAAAGTGACATGAACAAATCTGTCTGACAGACTAATGGCCAACAACACAAGAAAGACTGCTCAACACCTCTAATTCACAGGGAAATGCGAATCAAACCGCCTTTGAGATATCACCTAACCCCAGAGAGAAAGGCTACATGATGAAGTCCAAAAACAACAAATGTTGGCATGGAACATGATGTTGGTGGGACTGCAAGCTACTCCAACCTCTATGGAAAGTAGTATGGAGATTCCTCAAAGAACTTAAAAGTACACCTACCATTTGATCCTGCAAATCTCTTTACTAGGTATTTACCGTATATCAGGGGTGGAGAACACGAGAGCCGCATGCGGCTCCCGGCCAAAATGAATGCGGCTCTTTGCCTCTTATCATTATTTTGTATACTGTGGCTCTTTGCCAAGTTTGGATTTTGTTATGCTGCTTCTGAGGAGGGACCTCAGAGGAGAGATCTCTGAGCACGTAGTCCCGCCCCCAGGGGGGAAACACGTGAAATCAAAGCACTGGTCCATTCTGACTGACACTCATGTAAAGGAACTGCTCCGAGTGGCTACAACTGAATACAAACCTGATTTGCAGAAGATTACTGAAAACAAAAGATGCCAGAAATCCCACTGA
>CAUYPK010042572.1:0-24892 GCA_963574355.1 Loris lydekkerianus | reverse complement strand
AAGAAAACAGCCTTCTTTGAAAGAAGTTGTCCTGCAGTGCATCTTACAAGGGTGTATGTAAAACTTAGTAAATGTAGAATGTAAATGTCTTAACACAATATCTAAGAAAATGCCAGGAAGGCTATGTTAACCAGTGTGATGCAAATGTGTCATACGGTCTATAAAACTAGTGTATGGTGCCCCATGATTGCATTAATGTACACAGCTATGATTTAATTATAAAAAAAGATAATAAAGAATAAACCTTTGCTATTACAAGCTTAAAAAAAAAAAAAAAAGAATAATTTTTTTTTTAACCAAATAACCAAATCCCTTTTTAGCATCTGTGAAGGGGTCAAGATTTCTTCCCTTAGACTTACTAATATGATGAGTTATATTATTAAATTTTCTAATAATGAGCCAAGTTTAACATGTTTACAATGAGTCTGGTCTACAGGAAGTCAAGAATATACACTGTGATCAGGAAAGAATTAATCATGATATTGCTCCTAAATTCTGTCTTCTCTATTGCAGTTACTATGGACTGACGGTCTGGTTCCCTGATATGATCCGCTATTTCCAAGATGAAGAATACAAGTCTAAAATGAAGGTATTTTTTGATGAGCATGTGTATGGTGCCACAATTAACTTCACCATGGAAAACCAGATTCACCAGCGTGGGAAACTTGTGAATGATAAGTAAGTGAGCTTTCCTCAGAAAACGATGACAGTCCTGGGGACTGTCCTTGGGAGAGTGCCTTTGGAAAAAGAAGAATTAAATATAGCAAGGGAATGTGTTCCAAGGCTGTCGTCAATCATCACAACTTATTGTGGCTGCCAGACACACAATGATTCCCCTGGTGGCAGTGGCTGTAATGTGCTGACTCTCTATCAACCTAACCTCCTATAGCTAATTAATCCAAGGATGGAGACATTTGACTGAGGACAGTTAATCTGGCCATCTTTCCCAAGAACTTGAACCTTGAATGAATGTTAGCAGATAGCTATGTTCCATTGATGGTGCCCAGCTAGAGAAAGGGCCCAGAGCTCTTCTGCTGAGGTCTCTGAACATCAATCCATGACCTGAGTGTTGAGTTTTTTCTTTGATTCTGGAAGCTTCACTGTGCCAGGTCTCATAGTGTTACATTTTGCTATTATTTCACCTAATATTACTTTGGAAGGTTGCTCAGTGTGGTCCATGGTCAGCCAGAAGGGTGGTTTTTCTTTGGAGAAAAAAAAATCGGTGGAGTATTAGAGAAGCCTGTTTGTATATTTGTGGGGCTGCTTCCTCAAGCCATCTTACTCCTTTCTAGTCCTGAGATAAACGAGGTAGGCAGTGTCTTGCAGGTGTCCTCGGGTCAGGGCGGGACATTAGCCAAGTTCATCACAGGCCACATTATTCTCTAAGCTGAACTTTTCTCCCTGCTGTTTCCCTTCTTGAATAGTACTTAGCAAGCTCATTGGGTTGTGAATGAAAAGCAAGTGACCGTGGGCTATGTGGTGGCACCTGAAATACCATGGCCCAGTTGGTTCAATGACAGAGGCATTCACTGCCCTGTGTTTACTACCTCAGTACGAAATCAACACCATGAAATCTCACCTCCAGTGACCGTCCTGCCTCCCATATCTGCACCACCGCTGTGTCTGGCATCTCAGTAAAGTTCCTCCCTGTGGTGACTGTTGGCCACTTAGGGAAAGGAATGTATGGCTTAATGAAGTCCAGGAAGGGTACCTCCTTCAGTGCTGTCCACATGGCTCTTTTAGGCCAGATTTTAGCAAAGGTTTACTGTTAATTAGGGTGAGAAAGTATGTGAAAAGAAGGGAAATAGGATTCGTACACACAGGAGACCTTTGGAAAGGGAAGTTTAGGACTAAGTAGCATTGGCCATAGGGCTCAACTTTTCAGACAGTTTTTAACTATGCTGAAGCTCATCTCAGCCATCTATGTAGTCACCTGCCCATGCAACCACACATCCTCTGTGTAGACAGGTTAGCAACATCGTCTTTTACTGAGAGTGGCCACTCCAGGGATGCTAGCTCCAGTGCTAGTGGTGGTGGAAGGCAATTCTCCCCAAATGGTTCACTCTCTGAGCTCTTTCTGTAAGTCCAGAGATCTTATGTTGGCATTGCCAAGGAAGAAATGTTGCCCTTGCTTTCCTAGGACACTTTGGAAATAATGAAAACTAAGGGGCATTATGGATGACTAGATGTCTCCCATGATATGATGCCATTCTCTGCAGAGATGAATTTCCTAAAGGAGACCTCATTTCTGAAGTTTCTAATGTTCGATGATACACTATTGTGATACGAGTAATAATAGCAATAGTAACAACAAAAGTGACAAGTTACCAGTCATAGTGAGCACTGCTGGAGGCTGGGTGCTGGCATGAGTGCCTTCCATCGATTATCTCACTGAGTCCTCGCAAAAACTCCAGGAAACAAGACAGATACTTTCTATTTTACAGGTGTGGAAACAGAAGCTTAGAGCATTTGATTACACACAGCTAATAGAAATAGAAATGTCTGTCCTCCAGCCCAGGCATTTGCACTCCACCTCCTGTATTCGTGGCAGCTACAAGTGTTGTTTCATTTGGAAATGCTTCATTCCCATTTAGGTGAGGTTTTCTGCATTAGAAAGTTAATGACAGTGCCATAGTCTTTGTGATTTTTAACAGGCAACCGTAGACTTCTAAGACTTCACTCTGCAGAAAGAGAGTACTGCAGACAGTACTCCCCACTCTTCCTTTTAACTTTTCTTAGCTTCTCCAATCTTTCCGTGAACTTCTGGGTGGGAGAGTGGAGGACACAAGGCCTGATGAAAGTGGTGGTCTCATCTTGTGGAGCCACACACAACTCTGGGGACCACAGAGTTAGTGCCAAGTTCTGGGCATGCCTGGGGTGGGGCAAGGACTGTCTAGGAGTCGATGCAAATATTCTGCATGTAGCTGTTCCACGATGATTCTATGCTTTAAATGTATGTAGATGTTTCGTGTGATTATTAAAATAGAAATTCCTTCAAAAGTTATAATGAGTTAAGTGTAACTTTTATCGTATAGTATATGATTTTTAACCAACAGGTACTAAAAGTACAACCACTATCAGTTGAAGTTCAATATTCCAGCCCTCCATTCTCCCCCCCACAACTTGTTTCAACAAAAAAGTTATTTTTCTCCTGGACGGATTAAAACAGTCATATACCAGTGGAGGGGGAAGTCTCCAATGAAGAGACTTTTTTTCACATGTCCCTGACCCTCCTCTGCAATTGGTATGTGACTGTTTTAAGGAACCTTTGAAAGTGATCTAAGGAATAACTGCACCTGGCTTCCTTTCTTGAGTTATGCTGCCATCTGCTGGTCCTGAGCTATAAAACACCTTATCTTTGAGAACCTGGATGGAGCTTCTTTGGCAAGCCTCCACCAATAAACTGAGGATTTTTAGCTTCCTTGGCCATTTTTCTCATCTGTACCAGTACTCCCCCTCTCTGAATTTATCTACACTTGGATGGTTTAAAATTTAGATTGAATTTTTTTTTTTTTTTTAAGCAGGCCAGGGCCAGGTTCGAACCACCAGCCCCAATGCATGTGGCTGGCGCCCTGACCGCTGAACACAGGCGCCCAGCCATGAATTACTTCAGACTTTACCTTAAACCTAAACCTTACCCTACTGTAATAGAAATCCCAATCCCTTTGGCTCCAAGAAGAAGCCAAAGTGCACAGCTGAGCTTTGCCGGCTCCCAGCGCATCGCCTCCTCGTGCATTTTATGGGGTCTGGGGGCTCCGAGTACTCGGAGCTTTTGCTTTTAGAACTTCTGAGTTTTTGCTTTAGAACTTCTGAGTTTTTGAAAAGTATAGGGAAGGCAAACAATGAATTCATATTTTGAACCCTGAACCAAAATGTCAGGGCGTATTGCTAATTAAAAACAGGATAGGGTTTCATCTCAGAGTTATGTATTAACTAATTAGTTACATACTTTCTCCTCCTGGGAAAAAATTTCTTCCTGGCAGGGCTTTCGTCTGTGAGGAGTGGGATGGGGAAGGAACATCATCTGACTTAAATCTCTCACACATCGGGGAAATGCCCCTGATTTCTGTCTCAGATAGGTCGTGACTCAGGAAGTCATGTCCTCATCCTGTGGTTTCCTCACAGCTGAAAGGGAAGTTGACTGTGGGTCTACTCAGGGTTGGAAACTCTGATGGGAACAAGGAACTGTTCACAAGGATGATTTGACATAAGGATAGGAGGAAGCTCTTGAGTTCTTATTATTGGTCAGAGGTGAATAGCTCCAAATGAGAATTAAGTTCACAAGCTTTAGCTCTAATATGGGGTGTGTAGTATAGCAGGGGACAGGGACAGGGGTAGCAGAGAGACTGACAGCCCCCACAACTAGAAAAGAGAAGCTTAGTTGCAGGCATCACGCTGAACATCACTCACACTGCTAAAACTCCTTTTGTGGGGACCTAAGCAAGAGTTTTCTTCATTGCTGGTGGGACTAAGTTTCAGTACAGCAAAGACACCTATGGTGGGCAGTATGAATGCACCTTCTGGTCTCTAGATCTAGGGAAGTAGCCAGGTCTGGGTTCCAGCCTTGACTGTGTCTGCAACTAGCTCGACCATCCTGGGCAAATCTCTGACCTAAGTCTCGGATTCCACATCTGAAAATCGTAATATTGGTATATAATGTATATCATATTTCAAAGGTAGCAATATTTCTCAGTTAAACATTGTGGCTTACTATATAGGTCCTGCACAGCTCTATGGAGCATCTTCCTGGATGTTTTGCACTTTAACTGGGGTCACTTTTCTCTTGTCAGACATTTGCACATGCTATAGCAAATAAACAGGAATCCTATTGACTTGGGGATGTTTATTTTGTATCCAGCTGAGCTCTTTGATTAGTTCTAACAGTTTTCCTCTTGTTATTGTTATATAATCCTGTCATCTGCAAATAACAATTTCTTCGTCTCCTTTAGTCTCCTTTTTCCCATTGTGAAATATTTGAAGTATGCAGAGATAAGAGAATAATACAAACAATCTTACTTAGAGCATCTAGCTTTATAACATTATCAACTAAGGTCTGTTTACTTCAGGTTTTAAAATAGATTAAGCATGATTCATCGTGCTTGTTACAATTCTTGACACTGTTCATTCTTCCTCCCCAGAGGACATGACCACCATTGTCATAAGTTTGCAGCTTTCTGTTCATGCATGTTTTTATACATTTTGCATATCGCTACATATCTAGGAACCTTGCTTTTATTTTATTTTATTTATTTATTTATTTTCTCTCTTGGATTGTAGACTTTTTAAAATTTTTATTTATTATTTTTTAATTAAATCATAGTTGTGTACATTAATGCTATCATGGGGCACCATACACTGGTTTTATAGACCGTTTGACACGTTTTCATCACACTGGTTAGCATAGCCTTCCTGGAATTTTCTTAGTTATTGTGCTAAGACATTTACATTCCACATTTACTAAGTTTCACATATACCCTTGTAAGATGCACTGCGGAACCTTGCTTTTAGATGCTTTTGCCTGTTTTAAATTTCATTTTATTATTATTATTTTTTTTGAGACAGAGTCTCACTATGTTGCCCTTGGTAGAATGCCGTGGTATCACAACTCACACCAACCTCAAACTCTTGGGCTTAAGCGATTCTCTTGCCTCAGTCTCTGAGCTGAGTAGCTCGGACTACAGGCACCCACCACAATGCCCAGCTATTTTTTTTGTTGTTGTAGTTGTCATTGTTTTTTAGCAGGCCCCAGGTGGGTTTGAACCTGCCAGCCCCAGTGTATGTGGCTGGTGCCCTAACCATTGAGCTACAGGCATCGAGTATGTTTTAAATTTTAAATAAACACATACCATATTATATATACAAGTATATAATTATTATACTATACAGAATGGAACTTGTTTTTTGTGTAAAATTAGGGTTTGGAGAATTCTCTGTTAGAATTCACAGCTACATATAAAAAAATTTCATATATATGTACATATAAATATAATATATATATAAATTTCATTGTATTAAATTTAGTTTCATTTAATTTAATTCACAGCAAAATGAAATAACTCAATTTCATTTAATTTAAATTTTATTATATTCATATTTCATAATATATTCATCTGTTCTCTTGTTGATGAGCATTGAAGTAATTGGCAATTTTTTTTTTTTTTTTTTTTTTTTTTGTTGTTGTTATAAATTAATGCTGGGCAAAGTGTTCTTAGGGAAGAGCTTTTCTAGCCTATATGCCTAGAAGTGGGATTGCTGTGTGGAAGGGTGTGAGCATTATTCTCCAAAGGGGTTGCACTAATTTGCACTCCCATTAGTAATATATGATCTGTGTTAGGCTTACGGCAGATCACAAGGGCCCCCTGTGAAGTAATTTTATGCCATCCCTTTATAATGATAATGATCACACTAAACATCTCTAATGAGACTGAGTTTTTTGCAGGTGACACCATGAAACCTAAAACATGTTTACTGTGACTTTGGCATAGCTTAGATCACTTAGTGGAGGAAGCATTTGGCCTGAGAGTAACGACAATAAGGTGTTTGCAATACAAATTCCATCACAGACACTGGCTGGCTGATGGCTTCTGTTCCCTTAAAGCAGAAGTTTCATAGGATACGTGTGCTTACCTTTTCTTTCAGCCTTTGAACTCTTGGATGAAGAATCGTGGACTGCTTCAGTATACAAGTTAGACTGGAGGAGATGATTTATATACAGACTCTTAAAATACATATTGGCCTCATCTCCTTTTTTCTCTTCTCTTATAACTTTGGCTTTTTATAACTCACTTGGAGATACATTTTTAAGACCTGCCTGCGTCAGTCCTAGCTCTGATTTATGGCTCTGCTTTCTCACCCTCCCTTGGAAGAATATTAAAATATCACTGAAGGCCACATCACCAGCCTATTACTGTATTAAACAGAAGGATATATTAATAGAGACTGTCTCCAGGAATAACTCTCTTGAGAAAACACATCTAGCATACAAATTTTAAAATCAGAGGCATCTTCTTGTAACTAAAAGCTTGCCAATTATATTTCTATGGAAACCCAGAAAGTTTAATGATAGCTTCTGAAGGCCCCTGTTTAAAAGTCTGGAACATATTTGACCCTGAGAAAAATTCTTCAAAAGAATTTGTGTTTCTTGACCAGTGATTCTCAAATTTTTGTTAGTGTACTAATCTGGTCTCTGCCACTGGTGGTTATGGTTCAAGAGGTGTAGGTTGGAATTTAGGCAACTGTGCATTTAACAATAACTTCCTATTTTATTCTGATGTGAGTGGTCTGAGGACCTCTTTTGACAAACTCTTTCTCAGGACTTTTGTTTCATGGGAGGTATTTGTGCAGAAGCTAATGACAGATGGCTGGAGGTGGTTTAGAGCATAAGGTAGCACAAAGGGGGAAAGGCACTGGTCATTATCTGTGGTTGTGGAATGAATTATTTGGTGGCTTTGAAGGGAAACAATGACCCTCAGCACCTGTGCTGTCCCTGCCACTGTGATCTCCACTGTCTAAAACTTGTCTGTTCGTTCTTTTTTTCTTCAGCTACACTGAAGGGTAGAGACCGTGTCTTTGCTCTCTGGGTTCACCTCACTTAGTACCAGTACCTAGTACCAGGCTCAGTGTTTGTAGAAGAATGAGTATGTGATTTGAATGAACAGACAAATGAGGGAAGGAATGGATGGTTGGGTTGTAATTATTCACAAAGGAAAAGACATAGACAAAGGCTTCCCACCTAGACATTTGACCAAGCTTAGTTAGCCAAGGCAGGATGATGTTACTGTATGAGGGATATATTTTTAAATGCAATATTGTTCTTTCTCATTAAGTTTATGTAGGAGTTGGAGTAAGTAGTGCCGTGGCTCCCAAATGTTACTGTGTAATCACCTGGGTGCTTTGTCCCCTTACTAACTTTTGCTTTAATGGAAAAGTAATACATGCACTTGTTAGAAAGTGAAGATTGTTCATCTCCTTCTTAAGTCCATTGCACCTTCTCAAGACCAATCACTTCTTCCAGTTTCTGGTATAACCTCTCCGAATATATGTGAACGCCTGTGCACCATACCCTTTCTTACACGAGTGGTCACATGCTATAAACTCCATATTGCATCTTGATTTTTTCCCTCATTACAATATATCTTAATGATTGTGCCATACTAGTGCATATAGATCTACTCCGTTTACTATAGTAGTTACATGGTTTTCCATCTGTCCATTTATTATGTATGCATGTATGTAGTAATCCATTGTTCTTATAAGCAATGTTGTGATGAACATCATTGAGTCTATCTTTTTGAATTCATGAGCAAGCAGAAGCAAGGATAAATTCCTGCAAGTAGTTTTCCTAGATCAAAGGGAATGTGCATTTTAAATGCTGCAAAATTGCTCCCCAATAGGCTGCACGGACTATATTCTACCAATAGTGTGAATGAAGTGCCTATTTCCCTTCATCTTTGTTGGTGCAGTTTTATTCATTCATTTTTTTTTTTTTTTATTAAATCATAGCTGTGTACATTAATGTGGTCATCGGGCACCATACACTAGTTTCATAGACCGTTTGACACATTTTCATCACACTGGTTAACACAGCCTTCCTGGCATTTACTTAGTTATTGTGCCAAGACATTTACATTCCACATTTACTAAGTTTCACATATGCCCTTGTAAGATGCACCGCAGGTGTAATCCCACCAATCCCCCTCCCTCGGCCCCCCTCCCTCCTCCCTCCTCTCCCTTTCCCCTTTTCCCTATTCTTAGGTTGTAACTGGGTTATAGCTTTCATGTGAAAGCCATAAATTAGTTTCAAAGTAGGGCTGAGTACATTGGATACTTTTTCTTCCATTCTTCAGATACTTTACTAAGAAGAATATGTTCCAGCTCCATCCACGTAAACATGAAAGAGGTAAAGTCTCCATCTTTCTTTAAGGCTGCATAATATTCCATGGTGTACATATACCAAAATTTATAAATCCATTCGTGGATCGATGGGTACTTGGGCTTTTTCCATGATTTAGAAATTATGAATAGGGCTGCCATAAACATTCTGGTACAAATATCTTTGTTATGATGTGATTTTTGGTCTTCTGGGTATATGCCTAATAGGGGAATTATAGGATTGAATGGCAGATCTATTTTTAGACCTCTAAGTGTTCTCCATATATCTTTCCAAAAGGAATGTATTAATTTGCATTCCCACCAGCAGTGTAGAAGTGTTCCCTTTTCTCCACATCCATGCCAACATCTCTGGTCTTGGGATTTTGTGATATAGGCTAATCTTACTGGAATTAGATGATATCTAAAAGTAGTTTTAATTTGCATGTCTCTAATGATTAAAGATAATGAGCATTTTTTCATATGTCTGTAAGCTGTGTGCCTGTCTTCAGAGAAGTTTCTCTTCAAGTCCCTTGCCCACCCTGTGATGGGATCACTTGTTCTTTTCTTGTTTATATGTTTGAGTTCTCCTATTCTTTATTCTTTCATAAAAACTCTTAAAAATTATCTTTGCACCTAAAATAACTTACATCCCTTTATTGCTTTCTTCTATCAGTCTGTAACTGATTTTTCCCATTATAGAAGTTATACTAAGTATTTACAATTTTAAACATAAAGAAAAATAGGGGAAAATGAAATATGCTTCATATAGTCTTATTCCCAGACACATTCACAGTTAGTAGCTTGAAATACCATCTATTTTTAAAATTTGATTGAAATGCATTGATGGGTTTTTCCTTCTAGAGTCCTTCTTTGGTTCTTTGATTTATACTTATTTATGCACAGTGGTTTCTGAGGCATTTTACCATCCCCCCTTCAAAGATTCATTTTTTTTTTCTTTCAATAACTATTTAAGTGCCTGCATTCAGCCTGCCATCCTCATCTCCAATTTGACTCGGTTGTATACTTTAAAATAGCAAGAACTCTCCATCTTAACCATGGCTGTATTCTTAGCAACTAACAAAGCACTGTACACATAGTAGGGTCAAAAATATTTGAGCTTACATGAGTAATCTTTGTAAAACTGTGCATTCTCTGTTTGCAAATAACACAGCAGTCTAAGTATTTCTCCAATTATGGTATTTACTATTTAATATTTTTATGTAATTCACCATCTGTTTATTGCATAAAAATCAATTTCAAGATTGTTGGACTCTTTGACTTATGTTTATCACCACTATAAACTAGGGTTATTAGAAGTGCAATTTCCTTCATCAGTTCCTACTATATCCTACTTCATCTTCACTTCTGTAAATTGTAACTAAATCTTTACAAAAAAGAGAGAAAGTCTTAATTCAAAGACTAATGAGAATAGCAAATCAAAAAAGAAATCTTAAAACTTTCTTTGCGATTCTTTATGCCTGTGGTTTATTTTGTAATTTAATGAGATCACAGTAAACATTAAGAGAGTTTCTTTTTAAAAATTATGGCCTCTGTTATTCCAGTTAAATTTGAAAACCCTTTGCTGACTCCAGCAGTACATTTTACATAAAAGCAGTGCACGGGACTTGAAAAAAGTTTCTATCTTGAATTGTGTTATGTTTCTTATTTTATTATCTGGCCGAAATCATATATTTATTTGATAATGTAATTAATGTGATTAATGACAGTATTATGTGAGGTATGAAGGCCCTAGTTTAGCAAAATGAACAGCCACATAAACCTAAACTTCTTATATACTTCCAGGTAAGGGCTATTCACCAAACTATATAAAATGTGTAAAGATAAAAGATCTTTATTTTTTGTGTAGGAGATTTCATTTCAAAGAATAGAATTGGGAACGCCTTCAACTTTTCCCCATTCAGTATGATATTGACTGTGGGCTTGTCATATATAGCTTTTACAATTTTGAGGCATGTCTCATCTATGCCTATTTTATTAAGTATTCTTATCATAAAAGGTGCTTAATTTTGTCAAACACTTTTCCTGCATCTATTGCGATCATATGGTCTGTTCTCTGCAAGGCTGTCTGCTGAAACTTGAAACCAGACCTGATCTGAAGACTAGTTTTTTTCATAACCATTACTCACCAAATAGACCTTGCCGGCTGCCCAACACCTGAATTGTGCCAATCAACTTTCCAGAAAAACAATATGTAACATTTTTCCTTGTCATAAAACCTCTAACTTTCTCTATGTTCTTTGGACATACCAAAGACCAGGTGGTCTGTATGTGTGTTCTGCATTACAATTCTTGCTTACCAAATAAAACATTTTAATTTCAAGACAAAGAAAAAAAGAACGGAATTGTTATTGAGCACCTGGGCTGGCTGTCCACTGCACACAGAACCCAATCCACCAGCTTTTGAGAAAAGAAAAGTTTTATTGCAAGTCCAACAAGCAAGGAGACAGAAGTTGAGTTTAAATCTTTTCTTCACAATTTGGGGTCTGGGAAAAGTTTAAAGGTCATAAAGCAAGGGAAAGGATCTAGGAATGCTAGCTTGCCAGGGTCTAATTAGAAGGCTTTGATTATGACCATTGATGGTAAGGTGTGTGGAGACAGATATTAGACCTGAGTCTTTCTGAATGATGGACCATTTGCTTCTTAAAAGACTTCTCATGGTCGGGTTTCAGTCACTTCCCAGCGTTATTGGTTCCATTGAAAGGTATTGTTGGTTTCGGGTGTGGTCAAGCTTTTTCTATTACATATGCCTAGCTATTATTACGTAATTTTACAGTATGGACACTATTCTACCCTCAAAGTAACTATATTTTGTTGATAGCAGAGTAGACTGAGTTTGAGATGGTCCTGCAGTTGTATCATCTGAAAGCTTCTGTAATGGGTAGTATGATTTAAGACTTAGAGAAAAATTTTCATAAGGACAGATTTATCATATTTTAAAAATTGCATATTTTCAAAATTGCAGTTATATAGGTTAAAGTTTAGGGATATATTGTATAGTGGAAGTATATAACAAGGACAATATGCTTACTTTCTAAAAGTAATAAAAGGATTTAATCAATTTTATTTTAAATACTTTAGATGAGAGGGAATTTGCATTAACAATTAGAAATCTATATCCTTAATAAATAAAAAGCATCAAAACTAAGCTATCAACATGAGTAACTATCAAGGGTATAAATATGCGTTAAGTATTCCCTCTCAACTCATTTTTATAAAGCTGTTTGGAAGATTAATGAATTACCAAAAAATAATTATACATCAGAAAGAACTTTCTGTATAACTTGGAGAAAACTAAAGCTTGGACTGTCATCATTGTCTGGGAAAAGAATGAATAAGTTTAAAACATATTTTTTACATCAGAATGATTTACCTTTTAGTTGGCCATTCTGGATCATTCATGCAATTATTTTTACCTGTGCAATTTTCTTTTAGAATCTTCTCCAAACTAAGGACAGATCAAAGTGTCAGGGTGCTAGATCAAAACATTTATTCCCATTTCAAAAGCTCTTATTTTTGCTATAGTTCAAAGCAATTTAATAAATATGCCCTTCACATTGTTATAGGAAAGCAAAAATTTCATATGGACCCTCTTATATCCTTACCTTGAGAAGAAAGAAGACTTTGTATAAACAAAAAGAAAAATGAGAGACTGTTTTGTTTCATACACTGAAGAAAATACCAGAAAATGCTAGTGCTATAAAAAATAATTAAAGGAACACAATGCAAACACTTGTAAAACCTTTGTGAATCCTCTCAGCACAGCACTTATCACGTTGAACTGTGGTGATATGTTGTTTTCCTTAATATACCATAAGCCTCTACAGGAAAGGACAACATATTATTTGTCCTTGTTGGATTAGTACCCAGAAAAAAACACCTGGTTCACAATACCTCTTTAAGAAATGCTTAAAGAATTGACATAATAATAAAAACATCTATGAAGCTAGTGTATGATGCCCCATGATCATATCAATGTACACAGCTATGATTTAATAATAAAAAAAAAAATAATAAAAACATCTTTAGATAATGGAGTGTTTTTGAGTAACTATGCCATGGACAGGATAGAACTTTGTCTTAGATGAAATTTTGTCATATGTAAGGCCTAAAAAGACTTGAAATGGTCTAATTAAATAACATTTACTCTGAGATATCTTTCCTTCCACTTAAACAACTACATGTATTTTACCTTAGAAATAAAAACAATTCAAAGTGACACTATCATATTAAAGATGTGGTTTAACGTTTAGTTTAGTTTCCTTAAAAAATGAAGTTCTTTCATTAACATGAGAGAATTTACAAATCAAAACTAGCCATTTATAATATTTTAATGAATTTCACAAAGACCTAAATAAAACATATCCCTATGGGAGTGTTGGGGCCAAGTGAAATCTTCTCCTTCACCTTTTGAAGTTTCACTGAAAAATCAACTCACAAAATGCAGATGAATAGGAGAGAAAGCCTACAGATTTATTTAATGTGTACACAGAAGCTCCTAGAATGAAGAACCAACCCTCAAGGGGGTTCAGAAGCTTATATACCACCTTGAGATTGTAGAAAGAATGTGATCTCAGAGCTTGACCCAGGTTATGGTGGTGAATTAGGTGATTGGAGGGAAACAAGAGGAGGCTTGACTAGCAGAAGTGGTCTTCTTATGTAGATGAAACCTCAGATGTAGCAGTCCTCAGAAAGAATATATGATAATATGTTTCTTTACTTTTCAGAACTTTATTTTATTAATTTTTTTGTGACAGAGTCTCACTTTGTCTCCCTTGGTAGACTGCTGTGGTGTCACAGCTCACAGCAACCTCAAACTCTCGGGTTCAAGGGATTGTCTTGCCTCATTCAGACTGACGAATAGCTGAGACCACAGTGCCCGCCACAATGCCCAGCTATTTTTAGAGACCGGGTCTTGCTCTTTATCAGTCTGGGCTCAATCTCCTGAGTTCAGAGGATCCACTCGCCTGAGCCTGCCAGAGTGCTAGGATTACAAGCATGAGCCACCGCACCTAGCCTTACTTTTCAGAACTTTAAAGGTGTCAGGCTGTAATTAATATTTCCTAGATCTGGACATGGGTAGTGCTGGCTGCAGTGATGCAAATTCCCTACAGATGTAAATTTCCCCTACAAAAGACATATTTGCAGGGCTGATTCTGTTTGCTGGCCTTCTGACAGCCACCTCAAAATATTTCAAATAAATATATATTGAGGTAAAATATATTTATTTGCTTCAGGAGCATGCTTTCTATTTTTATATCATTTGTAAATAACTTAATCAAATCAGCTAAGCTGCTGATAATTCTTATGAACTAAAATATCTAGTTAAGGAAACACGTTCTTTTGTGTTCCTAAAGCTGCAAAGCTTCAACTAAGAAAAAATACACAAACAAAACCAGTAAACCAAACAAGCATAAAAACATTACCTATGAAAATATCCATTATAGAAAGAATAGGTGATCCCATTTCATTGTGGGCAAGATACATGAACAGAAGCTTCTCTGAATAACACAGGCGCACAGTCTATAGACACACAAAAAAGTGCTCATCATTTTTAATCATCAGAGAAATGCAAACCAAAACTGCTCTGAGATATCATCTAACTCCAGTAAGAGTACCCCACATCACAAAATCCCAAAACAACAGATGTTGGCATGGTTGTGGAGAAAAGGGAACACTTCTGCACTGCTGGTGGGAATGCAAGCTAGTATGTTCCTTTTGGAAGGAAGTTTGGAGAACACTCAGGGATCTAAATGTAGACCTGCCATTTGATCCTGCAATTCCTCTACTAGCTGTATATCCAAAAGACCAAAAATCACTTGGCAACAAAGATATTTGCACCAGATTATTCATTGCAGCTCAATTCATAATTGCCAAGTCATGGAAGAAGCCCAAGTGCCTATCAACCCATGAATGGATTAATAAATTATAGTATATGTATGCCATGGAATACTATGCAGCAGTAAAAAAAGATGGGGACTTTACCTCTTCTATGTTTACCTGGATGGAACTGGAAAATATTTTTCTTAGTAAAGTATCTCAGGAATGGAAAAAAAAATCCAATGTACTCAGTACTACTATGAAACCAATTTATAATCACTTACACTATAATATGAAAGATGAATCACAACTATAACCCAGGATGAAGGAGGGAAGTGGGGGATAATGAGAAGGGAGGAAGGTGATTTGACAGACGGAAGGTTAATGGTGGGACCACACCTATGGAGCATTTTGCAAGGATGAAAGTCAAATCTATCAAGTATAGAACACAAATGTCTTAACACTGTGATTAAGTAAATGAGATGAAAGCTATGTTAATTAGTAGGATGTAAGCACTCCAATTTGTACAAATAATCAACACATTGAATCCCACAAAGGCTTAAATGTATTGATGATCTATGTATATATGACTTAATAAAAGGAAAAAAAAAAAAGAAAATATCCATCTAAGACTAACACAAAAACTAATGGTCAAAGTGTACATTTATGGCATATAATCAGCAGTTTAAAAGGTGTCGGAGGTTGAAGTACCCATGATCAGTTTTAAATTCAGAAATTTAAGAGAAATGTGACAACCTGGATGAATCTGAAAGAAATTAGTGAAATAAGCTAACATAGGACAAAAGTACTACGTGACCTCACTATTTATGGAATCTAAAAAGTCAAATACATGGAAGCAGAGCATAAATAACTATAGTCACCAAGCCTGGGAAGGTGGAGAAAATTGAGAGGTTTTGGGAAAAGGGTATATAACGCAGTTGTGTAGGTTGGAGTTTAGAGGTCTAATGTATAGCATGGTGACTATAGTTAATAACAATGCATTGTATAATGGAAATTTGTGAAGGAAATAGATTTTAGGTGCTTTCATCACACAAAAAGAGAGAGAAACTAAGACAATAACCGTGTAAGGGGATGATATGCTAATTTGTTTGACTATAGTAATCATTTCACTATATGAAGCAAAGCATCATACTGTACACATACAGTATATGCAATTTTTATTTAAAAATAATTTTTAAAAAGAGACAAATTACAACCATACTAAAAAGGTGGTAGAACCAGAGAAATACACAGGATAGTTCAGTAAATATTGGAACAATATATTTCACTCATATTCTGTCCAAATGAAAATATCATTAATAAAGGTGAATCTTTATAAAGTTCTTAAGGAAGATAAAATAATGTGTTTGTAAGACTTGCAGTTTGAGGTTATTGGGGACTCTGAGGTGCAGGAGAGATTCAGCAAAAGATGGCAAATAAGAACTTATTAAGTACCTGCTGTGATGCATTAGTTGGTAAATTAGCTCTGTTGGTTATGGCATGATGCTAATGAGCTCAAGGTTGAATGTTCCCTGTTGACTTAGGGGTCATTTAGGTGTGCACTTCACTGGTATTTGAATACAAGAAAGGCTTGGCAAGCCATTTTCATGTGCTGCTGGGGCTTGGGTACAGAATAATTGTAAGAACTCTGTTGGATGCACAGTCATTTTGTTTATACATATTATTTCCCTTTGATGTTAGTACTGAAGAATGTTGTGGTGACATTGAAGAATGTTGTGGTTCAGTGAAACATTTGGTATCATATATAATAAGTCATACAAATTTTCCGATACTTTAAGATTTCCTTTTTTGAACATTTAGTTTTGAAATAATTTGGTAACTGTAAATTAAAAAATAAAATTCTAAAAGCCCACCAACTGAATAAACCTCCTCTGGGCTAAGGGGACCCCAGAAAAAATTTAAAACTGAGTTCTCAGTCAAGACAGAAAGAGAGGACAGGCATGCCTTGTTATATCCCCTTCCTTTTGGTATTAGGACATAGCAACCAACCAACATTAAGGTTAAAATAGAGATTAGGAGACCAATAGGACAAGCTCTTTGTGGCAATAAGATACTAAACTATAGACAAGACCTAAGGCCATCCATGGCAAGGGTTAAGTCACTCCTCACAACCCATAAATCTAATTATGTGGATTGTAATTTTTTTTTTTTTTTTTTTGCTGGAATGGTATATGATAGATAATAGACCTCTTCATCTTAACTTCCTTTTGACTTCCAATGTTTAGACAAAGCTTAACTTTCTCAGCCAATTGCCAAGTAAAGAATCTCCAAATCCACCTATGATTTGTAAGCCCCCACTTCAAGATAGCCTGTCTTTTGGGGATAAACCTATGTCTACCTTCCTCATATTGATTTATGATTTTACTAGTAACACCTACTTTCCTGAAATGCATAAAACCAAACTGTAATCTGACCACCTCAGGACCACTTACTCAAGATGTTTTCGGTTTGTGGATCCCTGGGCCACAGTCACTCATATTGGCTCAGAATAAAACACTCAAAATTATTTTAGAGTTCATTTTTTCTGTTAACATAACTTGAAAAGGTTTAGATGTATAACAATATCAAATGCAATCTAAATAAAATGTCCAATCATAGAAGAATGCCTTTTTCAATTTTGGAACATTACTGTATAAAATGTTATGCATGCATAAAATAAAATGTAATTATAGCAATTGAAGAAGAATCTAGAAAATACTTATGAAAGAATTTTAAAAGAAAAAAGCAGCATAAAAATGTTTAGTAGTTATGAGTACAACTTTTGAATATTTTCATATGAATACAATTATTTAAATACACACACATGTGCACGTGTTTACACACTGAAACAAGAAAGTTAGAACCTAGTTGAGAAAGAAAGACAAGAGTTGATTCAAATTGTGCAGGCAGCATATTCTACGGATTCAGTATTCATATGAGCATGTGAATTTTCACTCCTCAATTTACCAGGTTGACCATGAGTAAGTTATTTCAACATGCTGTACCTCAGTTTGTTTACTCATCTTTAGCTGTGGGATATTAAGGCCCATCGCTTCATAAAGATGTTTGATAATTGAATGAGATGATACATGAAAAGGCCCTGACTATGTGTTGGTACCCAGTCAAAATTTTATGTTATCAGTATAGGGATAATAGTAATTATTTTCATAATTTGTCATTTTGCATTTTCCTAGTTTTCACTTTTTAATCTTTGAAGTGTAACCAGAATTATTAGCCACCTTCTTTGCTAATCCCCCTTCTATTAAAAAACCTATTCATGGGGGGTTGCATAGATTAATATACAATGAGGCTTATATTGAGCTTTGAAATTATTCAATGAATGACATTTTACTCAAATTTTACAACAATTTCATAAAATATTCATATACAAGCCCAACTTTATTACAGTTGAGGAAATTGAGATGTAGAGTCGGGATTTTATTTTGTAAAAATTATGTTCGTAATTGACACAATTCATTGTTGCTATCCTTATTTGTAAATAACTGTTCACCAGAGCCACATCAATTTGAGAAAAATGTCCTGGAGGGCTGGAGGTACAGCCCTTTGAATCTTGGCCTGTGAGTATGGAGTGCTACGGAAAATAAGTGATGGAAATCCTCTGAGGTTTTCACAATTGTCATCTTCTTTTCCTTTTCAGTAGGGCACTCGGTCCCAGGTTGCAGTGTCATGTGGTGTCCTGTCTCTGCCACCAGTACAGTGGCTGCAATGCTTGGTTACTTCACTGTCTCTCTTATTTCCTTCCTTCACTTTTTTCACTCACATTCATGCGGTCTTGTTTGGGGTAAGATACTCTAAAACACCTGTAATATTTGCTCCCTTGCCCCTTCACCAGCGGAGGAGGAACAAACTTCTCAGATTCCCTGTCTCTTTCCTAGAGTTAAACTCCACATCCCACACTGCCAGGGGTATAATCACCTGAGGGTGGACAGGAGGACAAAGGGACGCTGGAAACATTCCACCATAAATTGGTATCA
Organism: Loris lydekkerianus; assembly: GCA_963574355.1. Lineage (NCBI taxonomy): Eukaryota > Metazoa > Chordata > Mammalia > Primates > Lorisidae > Loris > Loris lydekkerianus. Next base: position 6,188 of record CAUYPK010042572.1, on the reverse strand, counting down.
TGGGAACAAAGAAAGAGAAATTCACTTCATGCTTCCGCAAGGTGACTTTGTGTAATAAAATGACAAAATAAATAGCAGTCCTTTACAACATAGCATAAAAAGACACATGACATTTAAATCAAAATGTTGTTAGCATCTTAGCTTGTTTCCATAAATGTTAAGCAGAAGTATATTTATTCAGATATTTTCTCCTCTCGTATGTTTTGAATCAACAGTCAAATGTTTTCCCTTTCTGCTCATCTTCCCATACCTTTCCATTTAGAATCACATCAATCAGCCGGAAGCAGTGACATCGGACAGAAGGTGAGCACTACAAAATCCAGTGTCTGATTTTTTGCTATTTACTGCACTATGATTTTGGATAAATTATTTTCTTTTGAAAGTGGGAATAAAAGTTTCAAAAAGATTAATCTCAATGTATTGTGGGGATCCAGGATGCTGGTGGTAAGTAGTACTTAGCTTGAGAAAGAAGCAGTTTTCTTGTATGTGTGTGTTCTTCATATTTGTGAAGCTTTCTTGTCTTGATTTCATGAGCCATCTTTTTCTCTTACATTCATAAAAGGTATTTTTTTTTGTTTGCTTATAATTTTCTTTTCTGTTCTTGAACTATTCATTTCCAGCCTTTATTTCTACATTATATTCTCTCCAGTGTACAGTTCATTACTATAAAAATGCCTAAACCTTCATTCTCTCTGAATTCTCCCTTCGGAAACAATATCACATCTTCAAATATTTACTGTACATCACTTGAGCATCTTATCGTTACCCAAAACTTGACATTGTCAAAATAAAATTCATTAATTTCTCTCCACATCAACTTTCTTGATGTTTTTAAGTCATCACACTTTTATCCATAGATGCAAAATACGTATATCTTCTAGGATCATATATAGATTTCCTTGTCATATTCAATAAAGTACTGATTTTATTTTTGTTGTTTATAACATCTTTGAGATTTCTATCCTTCTCCTAGGGCTAGGTGGAGAATCATATTTAACAACTGGGCATATTAGTATTAAAAAACCCTACATGTGAATGATGTGCAAAGTACCCCCAAGATGGTCCCTAATGATCCCACCTCCTTGTGTAATTTGATCCCACATTGAATTAGGTTAAGTCTGCATGATAAAATAAATTCAGCAGATTGATGTTATGTTGTTTCCAAAACTCAGTTATAGAATATGCTGCAGTTTTCATCTTGGACATGCATTCTCTCTTACCCTTCTCTCTTGATGCATTTCTGTCATGTCATAAAGAGCATTACAAAGAAGTCCATGTGGCAAGGAACTGGGACCACTGTCCAAAAACTAGAGAGGAATTGAGGCCCAGTGCGTATAGCTACACAGGTAAGCTTGGAAGTAGATGCCTAAATCCTAGTAAGCCCTTAGATGTCTGTGGTCCTAGAAAATACCTTGTTTGTCACCTTTATGAGCGACCAATCACCTCCGCCAGATGGCTAAGCCTCTTTCAAATCCCTGACCTACATACAGCACCACAGTAAGATAAAATTTTTAAGCTAGGTTTTAGGGTAAATTGTTATGTATGAGAAAATACAATGGCACACTAATCTAAATAGCATATTTATATATTTAAATTGTCTTGAAAACAAAATGAATGGAAAAGGGTCCAGCAGAACACTGGTGGAGTCATGTGGCCTGGGAATGAAAACATTCAATGGCCCCGGGAAGCATAGATGAACTCTACCCATGAGTCTCTTTTGGGAATCATAAAGGATTTGTTTCATAGAGGTGTTAAAGATTATCTAAGTTAAGCATTTTACGCAAAGAAGCCATCTCCTTTGCAATCTTTCTACAAACTACAAGGATTTGAAAAGAAGAAATTCTCTTCAGGTAATTGACAGTTATGGGGCAGTATGGTGACGGCCTAAGTAGTACGTGCATATCTCAGGTTCTGCTGAGAGAGAAGGAGAAATTGCTCCTTTACCTTTTAATCTCCTGATTACAAAACATCAATGGACAAGCCTTCAACTAACCAGATGGTAAAACTGGCAGCACTATTGGTGAATATGGGGATACGGGATGTTTTTTACTCTATAACAAAGTATTCCTGAAGTGTTTCATGTACAAGAATATATTCATCCAATTCCAAGAGTTCTGGCCAGACTTCAGATGACAGGTAAGTCCCCATCAAACAACTCATGAGTTCTTCAGAAGCAGGCTTAGCTGCTGAACTACAAGCATATGCTCAGGATCGTGCTGCCTTGCAGAATCAGAAGACTAAAGGAGCAGCAGTATCCATGGGGGTTTCAGCTGCAATAACAACATCATTAGCAGCAGCAGTATGAAGCTTGTTTCTCGCTTTCAACATGTACCCATAGGACTTGCTGGGGAGATAGCTCAGAAGGTGTGAGAGTGTGTGTTTCTATGCAGAGTAGCCACAGTCTTCTGGACTTCCGGGAGAGAGATATGAATTATTGGAAGTGAACTGAAGTCTGGACTTCAGATGCAATATACATACATGTTCCTTTCATTACATTGGTCGAGGTGCTGACAGTGGGGGGCATCTTGTGCACTATGGAACTATTCAAACATATGTACACAAATTGGGAAGCTTTTCTAGTGAAATGACTTAAAGGTACCCAATGCTTTGGCTTAACATTTCAAATTTTTCTTTTTTTTCTAAAAATGTGCAGGATTTTCAATCTTTGAATGAGAACAGAAATGGTGAAACGTGCTGTGGTAAACATGAGTAGAAATGATGAAAAGTGTAATTGGAGGAAGATTCATAATCTGCTGATAATAAAAAAGGTGGTAACAGTGGCACCATATGAATGCCCATTAATTCATCGTAATTGGTTAATCTTGAGGTAAAGGTCATTCATTCAACAGAACTGATATTATGAAAAAATAGAAAGATTTTGGTACATTCATTTGCTGTGATGTAAGAGGTTGAAGTCAAGTAAGTGATGTTTTAAAAATATTGGAAAATACAGATTCATTAAATCTTTCTTAGTATTGAACTATTAGAAAGGTACTGGCAGATAGGTTTCTTATGATTTGGATCAATAGTCTGTTATTGTTATTTTGCATCTTACCCTTATATTTCTGTCTTGGCTTCTTTGTGATATCCACATAATTGAACTTACTTCACCTGAAAGTTATGCAAAACTTCATTTTGAATGTTTTGAATACTTTAGAGAAACTGGATCACAGAACCAGTAATGCTTTTTTTTTTTTTTTTTTTTTTGAGACAGAGTCTTACTATGTCAGCCTTGGTAGAGTGCTTTGGTATCACAGATCAACAACCTCAAACTCTTGAGCGATGCTCTTGCCTCAGCCTCTTTAGTAGCTGGGACTATAGGCACCTGCCACAACGCCTGGCTAGTATTTTGTTGTTGTTGTTGTTGTTGCATTTGTCATTGTTTGGCAGGCCTGGGCCATATTCGAATCCTCTAGCTCCAGTGTATGTGGCTGGCGCCCTAACCACTGATCTACAGGCACCGAGCCAGAACCCATAACACTTTTAAAAAGGAAGTTCCATATCACATATATCAAAAGGAAGTTCCATATCACATATATCACATAGAAATGGCAAGGAAAGGGGTGGATTTTGTGGTTCCACATTAATATTCAAGGCCACAGTAACTAAATCATTAGTTGTCTCTCTCTCTCTTTTTTTTTTAATTTCCAAGTATTATGGTGGTGCAAATGTTTTTGGTTACATGGATCGCTTTGTAATGTTTCTGTCAGAGTTATAAATGAACCCATCACTCAAATAGCGCTCATTCTATCTGTTAGGCAGGTTTTCATCCATCTTCTCCTACCTCCTCACCTGATTTCTATTGAATTTTACATTCGTCTGTGCACATCTTAGTTTCAATTCATAGTGAATACATGTGGTGTTTGCTTTTCATTCTTTAGATATTTAACTTAGAATAATAGTCTCCAATCCTGTGTTGCAAAAATCACTAAGTCATCCTTAATGGCTGAGTAACAGTCCATGGTATACATATACCACATTTTGTTAATTCATTCATGAATGGATGGGCATTCAGGTTGATTAAACATCTTTGCAATTGTGAATTGTGCTGTGATAAACATTCACATTTAGATGTCTTTTTTTATTTTTGAGCTTGAGGGTATAAATAATTAGTTTACAATGTTTGCATTTATCAGGAAAGATCCCTTTTCTAATTGTGTCCTGCCCCCAAGAGGTGTGCCATGCACCCTAACATTGTGCCCATTAATGACTTCTTTTCCTTTGTATAAATATACATTTGTGGGATTGCTGGATCAAATGGTAAGTCTACTTTGAGTTCTCTGAGGAATCTTCAAGGAGGCTGTGCTAACTCTCAGTCCTACTTTATAAGCATTTCATTCTCTCTGCATCCATGTTTGCAGCATCTCCTGTTTTTTGACTTTTAAATTAAAGCCATTCTAACTGGGATAAAGTGATATCTCATTGTGGTTTTAATTTGCATTTCCCTGATGATTAGTGATGTTGAACATTTTTTTCTTCTCTTTATATCTTTTGTACAATTTTTGATGGGTTGTTTGTCTTTTTCTTGCCTCCATGGATGTATAGCTTGTGAATACTTTCTCCCATTCTGTAGATTGTTTATTTGCTCTATAGGTTATTTCTTTGGCTGTCCAGAAGCTTCTTTAATTTAATCAACCTGGAAACACACAACTTCTCAAAACTCAGTCCAGGAAGAAATAGAGCTCCTGAACAGACCAATAATAAGTAATGAGATTGAAGCAGTAACAAAAAAAATTTCCAACAATAAAAGCCCTATACCAGATGGATTCACAGCCAAATTCTATCACTGTCTCTTAAGAATACATTTCGATGGATGGGAAGGCAATTATGATCAGTGGGAAGAATGTGAAGCCCTGACTGCTATCCCATAAGGTGGTATCTGTTTACTAGATACTAGCTATAGCCTCGAGAAAGGAACACAAATGTTCATCAAAATGTGAAAAACGCCTCAATCCAGTGAAAAGTACATGAGAAAAAAGTTACATTGTATCTGATGGTGAGTATTATAATCAAGAATATCTGATCAGGAAAGTGATGGCTCTGTCAAATTCTGCATTGAGGAAGACCCATCAGCTGGCTCAGAAACCTTGGCAGGGGAATTTTACACAGACTAAATTTATTACCAACCCAGCTGTATGACGATGCTTTCCTCTGAGGCAGTGCGCTAAACCTATAGGAACCTAGATTATTGGCCGGGTGGGGAAACTATTTTAGTTAACATAGTAGAAAGGTCAGTGTACAAAGAAAAACCATTTTGTTCTAAATTTAAAGCTTCTGGGAAGACTATTGTGACATTTTATTACTTAGGATTTATGTGTATTGTTAACAATATCTGAAAAAACTTAACTCCTTTTTATTTAAAATTAATATGAAGGTAAAAATTTTTAGGTTACATTATTCTCACTTCCAGAGTAAAGTTTCAGTTGTAAAGAGCCCCTCACTCAGGGGGCATGTTATACCCACCCCCCATGTGCACATTGGGTGAGATCCCACCTTGTACTCTCCCTCTTTCTGTTAGCTGTCCTCCCTCCACCCCTGTCCTTCTTCCTGCCTCCCTCTACCCCCCTACTAGACTATATTTGTGTTTTATTGTTTATATGAGCATGTAATTGTACATACCAATTACATATTGGTTTCATACTAGTGTGGAATACGTTGAATATTTATTTTTCCATTTTTGGGATATTTTACTAAGAAGGATGTATTTCAACTCCATCTAGGTAAATGTAGAAGCTGTAAAGTCTCCATCTTTTTAATGGCTGAATAGTATTCCATGGTCTACATATACTACAGTTCATTGAACCATTATGGGTTCATGGGTACTTAGGTTGCTTCCACAACATGGCAATTATGAATTGAGCCACAGTAAAAATTCTGGTAAAAATTTCTTTGTGGTAAAATGATTTTTGTTCAAATTTGTGAGAGTAAAGTTTCTTGCAGTATTCGTTAAGGATTTTTTGAATTTCTGAGGGGTCTGTAGTTATTTCATCTTTACCATTTCTGATTGATGAAATTAGAGATTTTACTCTTTTTTTCCTGGTTTGGTTGGCCAAAGGTTTATCTATTTTATTGATCTTTTCAAAGAACCAACTTTTGGATTTATTGATCTGTTGTATAGTTCTTTTGTTTTCAATTTCATTTAATTCTGCTCTGATTTTGGTTATTTCTTTTCTTCTGCTGGGTTTGGG